>OX940806.1:4512404-4731480 GCA_954870605.1 Acer campestre | reverse complement strand
AAGGATTTGAGAAGGGGTTGGAGATGATGGTCCTTCATTATCATAAACATGAATTGGTTGGGCTACTTGTTCTGGTGTTTTATAGACACTTGTTATATGGGTAGGTTGTTCAGTTATAGGAATGACTGGTGGTGTATTTCTAGTTTCTATTATAGGTGGAATGGTGGGCCTTCTTCTTCTATGGATAAGGTCTGATTGTGAAGATGATTCACTATGAGTTGGTCGATACTGAGGTCTATAATCAGGTATTTGTTCAGCTATTCTAAGTTTGGATCTATCTGATAAAGATCTTCTGGCTGATTGTAGTTCATTACTAATATTTGCTGGTTCTCTACTGGATAGGCTTCTTTCTAATGGTCTGAAAGATATCCTTAGGTTTCCCTCATGGTCAGCAACACAATCATTTAGATCTCTCATAGGTGGTCTGAATATGGGTCGGTCAACTCTTTCTTTTGTCCAGGTATCAGGAAATTTAATCTTATCCCATGGAATAGGAATTGGGACCATCATGTCAACAGTTTCTGAAGCATTGTAACAGATGGTCTGACCTGCTGGGATTTTAGGAGGTATATAACTAGGAATAAGCCCAGATGATAAAACACGATAGTGGACTCTGTAAATAAGTTTAAAGGGACTGGATCCTTTAACAAATTTATAGTTGTGGATTTGGACATCAACAACTAGACATTTTTCTTTATGTTTATCAGCTTTAAGGCTTATTTGAAAGTTTGGATAACATTGAAAATAAATGGGTCCATAAGTAAGACTTGACTCTGCTAAACCAATTATGGATTCTTTATAGTCTGTAATACGTCCATCACGGAGACATACAAGCATAGAATTGTTTAAACCAACTTTTGATAGGGGTTTGATACCAATTTGGACACTTCCTATATGCATATTATTATATCCTAGCTTGTAATAATGCTTCAAACTATTTTTGTTAAAAAGGTTGGTCGAAAAAGTATTGTCCTCTTGGAATTCCACATCTATTTCTTTAGTAATTTGTCCTAATAATGTTTTAAAATTTAAAACACCATTTCTCTTATAAATACTATGTTTTGCAACATTGGGAAGTTGCCAAGCACTTAAGTCTTTATCACTCCAATTAGTCTCATATTTTGCTATAGACTTTCCTGTTATACTATCTTCTTTGTCTGGTTCTACATCGGATCTGGAACTACTTGTAGACATGTTAAAGAACAGAATTAAAAGAGAGTTAAAACCTAGGTTTTTACTCACAGCGTGTCTGTAGGTCTGCCTGTTGCCCTCCTGGCTGATGGCTATCCTGGTGACTGCTGACTTTTGCACCTAGAATCAAAACCTAAATTAAACCTTCTTCTTCAACAAGTCTCAAGGCTCTGATACCAAAACGTAGAATAATCAAATAGGATAGTACAGACAAAATAATATATAGCAAGAGTAGAAACATAAATTGGATGAGACCAGAACGAACTTACAAAATTAGTATAAGTCTGACAGCAATGATGCACAGTAAACAGATATACAGATCAAATAAGTCTCAAACTTTATTTAGAATATCAGAATTTTTTACAAAGAGAGGAAGTTTTGGAGAGGAAAGATTACAATGGGGAAGAAGAAATACAAAGAGGGATCAGAATCGTGAGAACTGAACCTGCCCTCCACAACACCTGAGTAATCCTTTATATAGGAAGGATTTAACCTCAGTTACAACACTAACCATAGTAAAGACTCATGATTACAAAGCAGAAAAACAAAAGATTCTTGTCTGGATAATGATGAAAGATTGACTGCTTTCTTCTGCAAAGATTCTGTCTGGATGGGTTGGCTGGTTTCTTCTGCCGACAGTCAAGGAACTGTTGGATTTTGTCTTATTTCACCGACACTTTTTTTTTTTTTTTTTTTTTTTTTTTTTTTTTTTTTTTTTTTTTTTTTTTTTTTTTTTTTTTTTTTTTAGTCATAGAATCTAATGATGAATTCCATGCTCATGTAGGATAAGTCTGGTAAGTCTGACAAGGTTAAAGCTTCTGCTGTGGTGATAAATGCTGTGGTGATGCGTCATGTCCAAAATAGCTGTGAGCATCAGTAGGCTCCTCCTCATCAAGAAAATCATCATCATCATCTTGAGACTTGTTGAAGAAGAAGTACTATTGAGTCTTTTTAGTAATGGTGTTTTTTTTTTTTTCCAGTCCATAACCACAAATTAAAAAAAATTACCCTTACAATATACACACACAAACACACACACACACACAGATATATATATATATATTTTTTTTTTCAAAAAAGTATTAATACCTTTCTGAAAATAGAAAAGTACTGAAACACCCTCAAAAACCATGGAAATAGGAGGTTTTGTCACTCTTTTGAGTTGGTGTTTCACAAGTGTCACCACTTTAATAACTTAAGTTTTAAAGGCAACGAAGTAAGTGACCTTCCAAAAATGCCCTTACTTTACATATATGTTTTATTTACTTTTCAATTTTTTTTTTTTTTTCATCTTCTTCATCCGCTTTCATTGGAGGTTGAACAAATGCCATTGGAGCAAGTTTCGACCTCCAATTGGAGGCCGATTTCCTCCTCCATTGGAAGCCGATTTCAACCTCCATTAGAGGCCAATTTCGTCCTCCAATGGAGGTCTTTAACCTCCATTGATGGATGATTTTGAAAAACGAAAAAAACCAAAATAGTGAAGAAGGTTAATGTGGGGGGCATTTTTGTCTATTCACCATAATATGTGTTATTTAAATTTAACTTATTAAAGGAGTGATAGTCTTAAAATACCACCTCAAAAAGGTGTTATATAATTTTCGAACTCCTCAAAAACCTTATTTCTAACTTTTTGTACGATACAATCACCGAAACATCCCTCCAAAAGAGTGTTTCATTAAAACACCATATTTTACGTTTTTTTTTTCCTTAAAAGTCAACAGTGCTGCTAAGAAGTGCATGCCTTGGCGGTGCAGTTGTCGGCAGGACGCCCAGGCAGCTGCATCTAGGCACGCACAATCTAGGTGAAGTCGCTTGGGATTTAGGATCAGACTGCATCATCTCCATATAATGTTGCCACACCAAAATTGTGGCAGGAGAGGGATGGCTGGCCGAAGGTGGGGGAAGAGAGAGAGAGAGTTTGGGGAATATTTTTATATTGATGTAAATGGTAAATTTCTAAAAAAAAAAATTATTATTAATAGTTAAACTTTCGTATGTGGATAAAAACAAAATGCTAATGTTTTGACGTAATTTTTTATTTTCTTCTTTTTTTTTTTTTAAAGAAGATTTATGCTATATATATAATATGTATATTTAACAAATATTAATAAATAAACCTTAAGAGATTAATATAATTCTGTTAAGCTAATGCATTTTTTTTTTTAATTTGAAACCGTAAAAATCAAAGGTTTTCTAGAAATTGTCAATAAAAAATTCTATACGTATGATCAATATATCTAATCTCACTATGTACGATGATACGAAAATTCCGTACAAAAATTTCTAAAATACACATAGTAAAATTTGCGGTTTTCTCACATCTTTGAGCTAAAAGAGGGGATGTTTAGTGCACTTGTGTGCTCATGTGTATATATAACCAAACAGGAACATGGTGTGTGAAAAAGAAAAGGTTGAATTTAATTTGATGTTTTATATATTTAGAATTTACTAGGTTTGGAGGCACATGCAAGGCATGTGCTTATATCAATATTTGAGTTTTATATATTTAGAAATATATATATATATATATATATTTTTTGAAGTAAAACACAAAAACTAGAGACCAGGAAAAATACATACAGGATCAACATCTCTCCAAATCTGATCACCTCCAGAAGAGAAAGGCAAACTTGCTAGACTATGAGCAAAAACATTAGCCTCCCTAGAAATAGCTTTACATGAAGAGACTCCAACTTCATTGAACAAATCTTTAATATCAGAGATAATAAACATGGCTTCCCCTAAAAAGAACTTAGCAGGTTTAAGCAGTGAAACAACATTTGAGGCATCCACTTCGACATAATTAACAGCCAAGTTGTGACATTTAGCAAGTAGTAAACCTTCCCGAAGAGCCAAAAATTCACCCAACTCAGGCAAGAAATTACCAACCATTGGTTTCGAGATAGCAGCTACAACCTTACCTGAGGAGTCTCTGATAACAACTCCAATGCCAATAAAACCTTTCCCTTGTTTAACAGACACATCAGAATTCAGCTTGAGGCAACCATGAGGGGGCGCTACCCAGTTTCTAGATGCTGCCTCCAAAGGTTTCAAATCCAGGGAAAAACATTTCCGGGTGCTCTGATATTCCAAAAAGAGGTCACCTGCAGTAGAAATAACATCCTCTGCCGATTTTACATGGCCCCCAAATAAAACAGAATTTCGGTGATTCCACATGCTCCAACACATGATACAAACAAAACTAAAGTTTTCCTTTCCCAATCGATTGAAGAGGCCATTTAGAGTGTCTAAACCAGAAAAGTTCTGGAATTCTGAAAGAGGATGAAAGAAAGGGGAGCGACGCCAAACCTTAATACTGTCAGGGCACCAAAACAACGCATGACTCTCCGTTTCAGGTTGACTTTTGCATCTGAAACAGGTATGTTGATCAATTATCCTTCGATTCCAAAGGTTGTAAAGACAGGGGATAGCATTGCAGCAAACTCGCCAAACAAACATTTTGATCTTAGGAGGGATGTCTAGGTGCCACAATCCCTTCCACCACTTGTGAGAGTTAGCCATGGATGAAGGAGATTCCTTGAAGACTGAATTTGCAGCAAGCCAGTATCCACTCTTAACTGTAAAAATACCATTTTTATCAAAATGCCATGATAGACAGTCCTTACCTCCCCTCACGCTAATGGGAATTGAGAGAATCATTTCTTTGTCTGCTGGAAGAAAGTTGGCATCCAATTTAGAAATATCCCAACAATGTTGCTCTGCATCTATGAGGTCTGAAACCCTCAGATTTTGGTTAGAAATGGAGATTATAGGTTTGAAGGATGAGGGCCTCGGAATCCAGGGGTCTGTAAATGCATTAATGCTAGTGCCATCACCAACTTTCCAACGCAGGCCTTTCATGAGTAGATCTTTACCCCATATGATACTCCTCCACACATGAGAGCAACCTACTTTATCATAAGATTGGAGGAAATTAAAGTGTCTGAAATATTTAAACTTGAATATCTTGGCAATCAGAGAGTCCGGGAACTGCAATAATCTCCAGGCTTGCTTGGCTAAGAGAGACCAATTAAAAAGAAATAAGTCTTTAAAACCGAGGCCACCTATAGCCTTAGGTCTGCAAAGGGTCTCCCACATCATCCAGCTTATCTTTCTCTTACCATCCTTAGTACCCCACCAAAATGTAGAAATCATTGAGCTCAATTCCTTACAGAGACTCATAGGAAGCTTGAATATACTCATCAGGTATGTTGGGACTGCTTGAGCTACTGCTTTAATTAAAATTTCCTTACCACCCAGAGAAAAAAAATTGCTTTTCCAGCCCCTAATCCGCTTCCAAACTTTCTCTCGAATCTCCTGAAATGCTTTCTTTTTGTTTCTCCCAACTAAGGTTGGAAGGCCCAAGTATTTATCATAACTATTTCCTGGGTGAATACCAAAAATACCTTGGATGTCTTCCTTGAGATTGGTATTGACATTCGGACTGAATGTTATGCTGGATTTCTGAAGATTCACTTGCTGACCGGAAGCTTTCTCATAAATGCTAAGCAAGCTTCTGATTTGGTGGCAACTTTCCACAGAGGCCCTACAGAATAATAAACTATCATCTGCAAAGAATAAGTGGCTGACTAAAGGCCCGCCCCTCGCACATTGAACTTCTAGAATTTTGCCACCTCTTTCAGACTGTGTGAGAAGACTTGACAGGGCTTCTGCACATAGAAGAAATAGATATGGCGATAGTGGGCAGCCCTGTCGTAAACCTCTAGAAGGAGTCACATTCCCCACTACCTTCCCATTAAGCACAAACGAAAATTTGGGAGTGGAGACACAGTCCATAATGAGATCTATCCAGTTCTCCGGAAATTCCATCTTGGTCATAATTGCTCGAAGAAATTTCCATTCTACACGGTCGTAGGCTTTACTCATATCTAGTTTTAAAGCCATTAGACCGATTCTTCCCTTCTTATGGTGACTAATTGAGTGGAGGATTTCAAACGCAGCCATCACATTATCGAAGATTAAACATCCTGGCACAAAGGCTGATTGGTTAGTGGAAATGACTGAAGAGAGGCATTGCTTCATTCTATTAGCCAATACCTTCGCAATCACTTTATAAATTACATTACATAGAGATATAGGCCTGAAATCTTTAATGCTGCAAGGATTTTTAATTTTAGGAATCAAGACAATATTAGTCCTATTAAACTCCTTTATTGATGCTCTTTCATTCAGAATTTTAAGACATGTTTGAGAAATTTCATTACCTACAACCGGCCAGAACTTCTGAAAAAAGATCGCATGAAATCCGTCCGGTCCAGGTGCTTTGGTCGGTCCCATCTCAAATACTGCAGTTCGGATTTCATCCGCATGGAAAGTTGTCCCTAAGAGACTTTTGTCAGAATCACTTAGCTTGGCTCTAATAGTTGCAGTAGCATTAAAAATCTCTTGTCTCCCAGGATTTGATGAGCAGAATAGATCAGAGAAGTAGGAGCATATATGCCTAATTATATCCTCTTCTGAGTCTATAAAACATCCTCTTTCATCAAACAGACCTTGGATGTTATTCTTTCTCCTTCTAGCTGACGCGCGAGCATGGAAGAATTTGGTGTTTCGATCCCCTGCAGTTAACCAGTCAGCTCTTGATCTTTGACGCCAGTAAATTTCTTCTTTAGCAAATAATCCTTCTAATGCTCTCTCTTTTTTCTTAATTTCTTCCATCACACCTTTAGTAGCAACATTCTGATATAACTCTTCAATAGATTTCTGTGTTTTAATAATCGACTCCCGAAGGGACCCAAACCGATCCTTGCTCCAGCTTGCTAGCCTAGCTGCACACCAATTTAGTTTGGATCGGAGATCAGAAACACAGGTAGGAGGACCTCTATCATCCCAGGCCCCTTTAATAACGCCACCCAGATCCTCTTCTTTCAACCAAAAGGCCTCAAATCGGAATGGTCGACTCTGACGCTTTTGTAAGCATGTGCCATCCCCAAATTTCAAAAGTAGAGGACGATGGTCAGAAGCAAAAAAATGTAGATGTTCTACTTTTGCATCTGTGAATGTGTTCAACCAATTTCTGTCTCCCAAAATTCTGTCTAGTCTTTCTTGAACGTTATTTATACCATCCCTTCGATTGTTCCAAGTAAACATAGGACCAGCAAAACCGAGATCAATCAAACCACAATCGTCTATAGCCTGCCTAAAGTTTCTAATCCCTGCTATCCCTTTTTCAGACCCTCCCATTTTCTCATTCATAGAGAGAATCTCATTGAAGTCTCCTCCACATATCCATGGGAGGTCATCCACTGCTCTAAGTCTTCTTAACAACTCCCAAGAAGATTTTCTATACTTAGGATCAGGATTGCCATATAGACCAGAAAATCTCCAGATGAAGCCATCTGGCATCCTAATCTGAGCATCAATATGACCATCTGAGTAGGAAAGCACCGTAACATCCGCGCCTTCAGACCATAATAATATCAGTCCTCCACTCCTACCTTTACTTGGAACGCTAAAACCACCCTGAAATCCCAATACATCTTTCATCTTGTCAGCCTTGTATTTGTGAAGCCTTGTTTCTGATAGGAAAACCAAATCCGGGGACACCTTCTTGAGGAGCCTCTTCAAGGCCCCGAACGTACGGGGATTCCCCAGTCCCCGTACGTTCCAGCAAACGCCTATCATGGCTCTCGGCGGGCCTGGATCTCAGGCTCCGCCGCTATCAATGAGTTGTCCATGAGCATTGTTGTCTTCACTTTTTTTATTTCTGTATTGTCATCCCTCAATTCCCCTGCATGTTTTCTTTTAGTATCACAGTGACCCAGCTCCTCTGTTTGTGAGGAGCTTGTATTTCCTCTAGCTACACGTTAGAAATATATATATATTCTTACAAAACAAGAAAGCAATTAAAATCTAAATATATTAATATAACAGAGTACGGTTGTAGTTCATGTCAAGGTAGAGTTTTACATTATTACAGGTATAAAATTATAAAGCTCATTGATTGAAAGTTTTTTAAACTTTCAAGAAAAAGCTATTTATAGATACAAAATTGTAAAACCCAACTATCGAAAGTTTTATAAACTTTCACACGATAGGAAAGATTTCACAAGGCATTATTATAAATCAGAAACACCATTTCCTTGAATTGTAATTCTTACCAGCTTTGTAAAGTGCATCCACCATAACAACCTTTGCCCTAGTCTTTGTAGTTTGTTGGAGCAATTTTTTTCCCATCCACCTGATCAAAATTAAACCCATCATCAGAATTCTAATCAAATTTCAAAATCAATTAATTAACGATGATTACGAGAGTTAATAATAAAATTAATATTATATACATAAAATACACTGTTTTGTTGACAATATGGAGCAGAATGGGTCATACAAGAAAGACATATTATGTTGGTACCAAATTCTTCTTTTCTTTCTCTCTTTCTGTTTTCACGAAATCGGCTTCTCTCTACCCATTTCTATTTTATTCCTCTCCTTATCTAATTTATGTTCTAATCTATCCGTTTTTCTTTTTCTATTCTTTTTTATTCTTTTATTGCCACCTCTCATATCTCTTTCCACCTCACCCCCACATCCTCTAGCCACTTATCACTCAAATGCCACTTTACTTCTTTTGCTGCCACCTTGCTTCTTTTGATGGCAACTTGCTTCTTCTATTATTTTTTTAAATGGAAAAAAAAGATACAGCTTTTCTAAGAGAAAAAAAAAAGGGTTAATTAAATTTGTATCCCCTATATTAATTTTTATTCCTTTTCAACTCATTAAATGCATAAAAAATGATATTTTTATCCCCTATCTCATTTTACAATTTAAAATAACAATCAATCCAAATATCTATTGATTGAGTCAAGTACAAATCATTACTTCACTTGACATAATTTTGAGTCTCATATACAAACTCGAAGGGTTGTATTTATTATTTGACTTTAAATAAAAAAAATCGAATGGATACTATAATTGAAATCTAACTAAGACTTGTCTACAAAATATTTATATAAACTTTAAGGGTTGAATTCGTAATTTTCCTTTCGAAGAAACTAATTTTTTTTTATAGAAAGGATGCTATAATTCCCGCTCTTTTGTATATAGTATAGGATATATAGAATTAAAGTATTTTAATAATATAAGAAGATGAAGGAAGAGTGATACTTTTCATCATCCCCATCACTATCTTTAATTACAATTATTCTGTATTGTGTCGTGTGCAATCATAGACTATATTTCATTTTAATACTTCTACTGTTTTCACTTTCTTCTTCTTCTTTTTTCTTATTTTATTTTTTCTTCTTCTAGATAAATATTACTAAGTTTCTTTTCAGTTTTGGTCAAAATTCATACCCATGTAAGTTATTTAAAAATTTATAAAAAATCTCTATTGGAGGATCCGTCCAATTTCAATTAAAATATAAATTAAATTTCATTCTACATTAAATAGTAAGAATTTAATATAAAATTATTATTTTTTTGTTTATATGAACATCTATATCCTTTTTAAATACAAAAATCGAATTACTAGATGTATCTTACGAACGTTAAAGCAAAGCAAATAAATTATTTTGTTTTCATATGAATATTTTACATACACAATTGAATTAGATTGATTAAAATATACATGTCACTCGTCAGCAACTTTATCAATATAGTTTTTATTTTGATATTGTGAAATAGTGATTCAATAAATGAGATTTATTTATTTATTTATTTATTGTGTGTTAATGGGACCCTATAGGCTATAGAAGAAGAGGTCTTGTATTGATTCCTACTTGCACATGTTGTTGAGAGAGTGTATGGACTAGGGTTGCTCTTCTACCAGTGCCCTTTAATTTATTTTAAGAATGTAACTGTCACTACTTGTGGTAATTTATTTTTTTAGTTGCTTTCATGGCAGGTTTGAATATTAATATCTAGCCGTCGCACATATTAATTAATAGCTGTGATTGATTATTAAGAAAAAAAAAATATAATTGAAATATAAATTATTTATAAGTACCTCTTAATTAGTAATAATATTCTTTTAAGCAGAATTCAGAAAATAGGGCATCCTATAGGAATAATCAGAATTATGTAAGAACTAAAGAGAAACTGATTTTGAAGGACATTCATCGAGTAGTTTTATGGGGTCATTTTCTAACTGCTTGAAGGCTTGAAGAGTTGAAGCTTAACAAGATGTTTGGTTTTACGGTTCTACCTAGGCATGATATTATTGAGTTTTTATTTTTGGGCAAATTGCACTAAATTAATTCTAACCTTTTCTAGAATTGCAACTAGATCACACATTTGCTAAAATGACAGATCGGTAACCTTAACCAAACGGTTGACCATTAGAGTTAACTGTATGCCAGTTAAATATTACGAAATGACCGAATTACCCCTAAACACAAGTTTTATTAATTATTATAATTTTTTTTATTATAAAAAAGGTTATTAGAATAAGGGGTCGTTTGTTTTTTCCACTTAAAACTTAATGGGTCTGAATCATAATTATTAAGTTGTTTTGTTTATTTTTTAAGTGGTCAAACAACTTAAAAATACTAAAAAACAACTTAAAATAAAAAGTAAAAAATCCTGACTTTTCACTTAATTGTAAATCACTTAATTGCATTAAATACAATCTAAAATCTTTTCTTCCGATACTATCCTCCATATATAACATATATCCAATTTCATCATAATTATATATTGTATAGAAATCTTTATTTTAATAAATTGCTTATTTTAAATAGTTTTAAAAATAAAAAAGAACCATAATCACTTCTCATATTGGTGTTTGATATCAATATTTTATTATGATATTAGAGTGATGTATTTATATATTATTTTTTTTTAGAGTGTATCGTGTGAGTTTTCCTGTTGCCTTTTTTTTTTTTTTTTTAAAAAAAAAAAAAACTTTCCTTTTCTTAGTAAAAATAAAGTTTGTTTGTAATCGAAGAAGAAGATTATGATCATATGTGTTCATATATAATTATTATTTTTGGATTTTTTTTATTCTATATTATATATATAATTGTTTAACATGGGTGTAGATGTAAAATTAATTTTTTTCAGACAATTTTATTTTTAAAAAACAAACATGTTGACAGTATATTCAGATGTGAGGAAAAAAAAAAAAACATGTCATTCAGATTCAGGTTTCAGTCACTATTCAGTCTTCAGTAAAATTCAGAACTATTCAGTCTTCAGACAAAAAAACAAACGACCCCTAAGTCGACAACTCCAAGATCAGATTCATCTGTATGGAGGACCTCTCCTCCATGGAGATTGGGAGCTCCATTGAAGGAGATCTGAACCTAAAACCCATTGATTAAAAATTTCTCCACCAAAACCCTTCTTTATTCTCTCATGGATTTTCCATTTTCCCCACCTCTCCAAATCTTTTGATTCCTCTCCGGAAACGCCTGGTTGGGTTTTTTTTTCTTATTGGAAAATTTGTTCTCGAGAAAATGAAATTTCATTTCTCTTCCATCCGCGAGGTGTAAGATCCGGATTTCTAAAACCAGATCTCTGAAAACAAAGACATTTATCTATATATATATTTATTATTTTTTTTCTTATAAAAAATGTGCATTTTGTTTCGGGCTTTGGTTTTGGCTACTCAGCTAATCTTTTTGGAACCCAGATATATATATTTTTGAATCCCAAAGAGAGAGTTGGAACACTGTAAAATGGTGTGTGTGTGTGTGAACTGTGAAGCATGTTGATGTTGATTGAGAAAGAAGAGGTAGATATGAGTTTCCAGATCTCCCAAAAAAAAGTTTTTTATTTTATTTTATTTTTTTTCTTTAATCGGTGTTATTGATTATTCAAGAAGAAATTTATTATTTCATTACAAATAAAAAACTCTCTTGAGAAAGAAGAAGATGGAGATCTGAAAAAAAAAAAAAAAAAAAACTGTTTTTCATTTATTTTTTTATTTACTTTAAATTATTTATGATGATTGAAAAAGAAAATTTTATTATTTCAATTTTTGTTCATTATTTTTTGTCTTTTTAAAATTTTTTTTTTTATTTTTAATATTTTGTTTAAGATCTTTTATTGGTTCAAATTATTTAAGGATAAAAGACCTTTATACCCTTCTAACATAGATAACCTAGTTAACTCTAACGGTCAACCCTTTGGTCAAGGGTATTAATCTATCATTTTGATAAAATTGCGATCTAGTTATAATTTTAGCAAACGTCAGGGTGCTTTAGTGCAATTTTCCCTTTATTTTTATATTTATTTTCTGTTACATTTTGATTTTCTGAGCACCGAAATAATTTTTTCATTATTCAAGACAATTGTATTTAGGTTCAAGCAGTCAAGCTAAACCAACTAAAATTTATGGTTTAAAATTTTGACTTCCATATCTCAACCACCTATGTACTATTAATCCAAGAGTTGTAAATGCATTCAAATCTCAACCATTAGATTAAGACCACATGAGTTTATGAATAATATATTCATGTCGCTCTATAGTTATTAAAAGTTCAAAAAGAGCTCTAATAAGCTAAAAAAAAGAAGAAGCTTATTCGATTAATTAATTATCACACAAAAAGGTTGCTGATCTACAATACTATTGAAGTAACACTAAAATACAGGTTATACAGGTTATGATGCTATTATATTAGTATAAAATAGCTACATGATCAATAAGGGGTGAAACCATAATATATATATTTTTTTCGGATGGGCTGTTGTGATAATTTTTTATACATAAAAGGTTAAACTAGAAAATATTAAACATTATTCTTCATTTTGATGGTGAATCTTGGGGGTACAAAAATTTTCAAATTAATATTATATTTAAGTTTTTTAAAAAGAAAATTTCCAAAATAATTATAATTTCAACGATATGCCAAAATTTTCCAAAATTGGTAGCCAAAAATAAAAAAGAAATCTCAGAAAAGTGCAACAGTGGACTGTTCGAGCCGATCTGCCTTAGGGTTCAAAATTTCAAACTTTTTGTTTTTTGAACACTAATGAGAGAAATAGAAATGGGCTGACAAAAGGTATTTGTTAATTGTTTCTAATTTTAATGGGCTTTTTAAGTTTAAAAATGGATGAGTTTGCCCAATGGACTTAAGTGGGTATGTAAAAATCATTTGGGCTTTTTTATTGATGTTATTAAATAAAAGTATCGATATTTGTATTTACACTCTTTTTATAATTACACTTCATTAAAAAAAAATTAAAAATTGAATTGTAAAAAAGAACTTTTTTTTTTTTAAAAAAAAAGAAGATTATTTTCCGACATATTTCCAAATGTACCCTTTATTTAAATTTGGAAAATAATATTATGAAATACTTTTAATTTTATTATTATTAAAAAAAAGCGCCGCAACTCCACCTAAATTTGGGGAGGAGGCTGTGGCCTACTTCTCAACTCCATCTTTTTTCCATCTAGAATGGAGGAGGCAACAATAGGGGCCGTCAAGAAATCCAAGAAGACTCATGAGAGCATCAACAACATGTTGGCCCTTGTGATTAAGTACACAAGGGTCAACAACCACTGCCCTCCTTTTCCTAAGTCTGTGATAGTGTACTATGTAATGTTGGCAAAGGTTGGAGTTCACCACTACAATCGAAATAATGTGGATTTGGGGGCTGCTTGTGGAAACTATTTCAGGGTTTTTGATGCTAGTGACCACCGATGAGTAAGCCCTGAATTACTTCAGTTCTCCCACTTTTCGATCTGAATTTTTATTTTTCTTTATTAATTTATTTTGTCTTTAGTTATTTTAGTTAGTAAAATTTGAAAAAAAAAAAGTCTTAAAAAAAATATAATATCTGTTGAATAAATGTTAATAATTATTTAAGGGTAATGTTGGAATTTTGCAAATATATATTTTGGGTATAGATACAATTATAAAGGGGTGCAAATATCGTCACTCCTCAAATAAACTATTTTTTTTTTCCTCAAAATCTATAGCCTAGTCCAGCAAGGGCTAAATACGTCCCTTCATCGATTGATGTTCATTGGATTGAAATTGAATGGATTAAATATTCGATATTTAAGGAATAAAATATAAAAAAGAGTGACGATAATGACACCCTTCAAAAACTATATCTACACCCTTTTCATAATAACACCCATCAAATTTTTTTAAAAATCTTTAATTTGTAAATAAACCTCACTTAATGTCAAAAATACGCTTTCTTTAATTATACTGTATTGTATTTTTATAAGTACACACCACCTATGATTATTATTATGTTGTTTAATCAATTTTATTATTATTTCAAATTTTGTTGTTACCTTTAATTCTCTTTCTATTCTTTCACTTCCCTACTTCTTTTCTCTTTTTGGTTTTATCAAAATCAAACTCCATTTTTCGTTAAAAATCCATTTTAAGATTTTTTTATTTTTTTATTTTTTTATTGGAGAACCACTCTCTGTTTGAGAGAGTTGTAGAGATACAATATTTGTGTCATGTCCCAACCGATGTGAAAGGAGATAGGTGTTAAATGATATTCAAAAAAAAAAAAAAAGACGGTGTTCGATGAAATTGAAGAACATCTAATTTTTTTTTTTTGACAAGAAAAAACATATAATATTGATAAATAAATAAAAAGTCTAAAGTGTGTGTAAAAGAAATAAAAAAAATATAGATATTATAGTTAATTTAAAAGTCTGTTTATATGCATAATGATTTTGTTCTTCTAATAAAAATTAATTTAAAACTTTACTTTTTTACAACCAAATTTGTCTCATGATTTTGATTCATTTTCCATACCTAGCAATCAATTTGTATTTCCTTAAAAGAGATTGAAAATATATTTAAAAGAGAATCTAGGATTTATTAAAATAGAAAGAATTTTTATGATATATGTAATATCAAACAGTAATAGGAAAATATAAGAAAATTGGAAAAATCGCGGAGGTCTGTACTTCTTTCACAACGATCCAATAACTAATAGATGTAGTATGTATGGCAGCAAAATCATAAAAGACATGATCCATTGAAATTCTAAATTCTAGTGAATGGGTGAGTTTTTGAAAACTTGAATATTGATTACTGAACTAGCTTGTGTGTATTCTGCTTCAGCTGTGAAGAGTTTTCCAAGCCTAATTTGGCCCATATTTTATTGGGTTGGGTTTGTTTGCACATACAAGCCTAGGCCTACCTTCTGAGTAAATATTTTCAAAATTCATGAAAAATCTCTCTTGATACTTTGAAAATTGAAAAAAAAAAAAAAAAACTTCTTTGAAATTAAAAAAAAATCTTTTATGCAATGGAGGTCATGATAAAAATAAAATAACCCGAGTTTTTCATAATTTTTTTTTGGATAGTGGCGGTCTATGTTAAATGGAAATATTGCAAATCTATTGAGATCAAACACTACATAACGGTCCAGATATGTACTCCTACAATTGAGAGACATATACTCCAATAAAGCCGGAGAGAAAACTTCACACACATTCTTATAAAATGTGCATTCCCTCTTCAAAGTTAAATGAGAATTTCGAAACCATTATAATATATTTAACTCATAAAAGTATAGAAGATAAGAGACATTTGTTGGCACGAAAAAAAGAAAAGAAAAATATGATGGTATATGCAAAGTGAACTATTTAAGGAGAAGTATGGTAACTATTTAGAAGACAAGGAGGATGACACAAATATTGATCTTGGAGTTAAGAGGCCAAAGATGTTGACAGAAAATAGAGAGCACACAAAGGATTAAAATGCATATTTTACTTCATGGCATTTTATATCTTTTGTCAGCCAGTCCAGTCCATATAAAAAATTCATAGCAACTCTTAAATCTGATATGACAAAACGTACAGTTAATTTTCAGTTTTTCAGTTTTTCAGTTTTTCATCAATGAAGTTTCCAAAAGGCCAAAACTTTTACTAGCATGGGCTTTGATTGCCCATGATATGGTTATATGGTTGCATGGTTGAATCATTGTATATAAAGTGCTTTTGCTTTTGTTGTGGTTGAAATATTACAATAATTAAGGGTTTGAAGGAAGAGACACGACTTGAACCCACGATCTTATGGTGTTGGTGTGATAGTCTGATAGACATACCACCATGCCAACTACATTTTGTTCCATTTCTTCGAAACAAAAGGATCAAAATATATGATCACATCAGTGAAAAGTAAGAGCATGAAACATGACAATAAAAAATTAAATGGGGTTGAAACGAATAAAATAAAATATCTGATTGCAATTTGCAAGAGAACAGAAGGAATATAAGAAAAGAAAAGAAAAGAAAAGGAAGCGCAATGTAGAAAAATTCGTACCCTGAAGCAAACAAAAGCACTTTTCACCCACTTTTTACATGGAAAGCATTTATATATATTTTTTTCCATTGTTAATTCGAATTGATATAAAATATATCAGTTCTTTATATGTGGGCCATTGGATTTAAAAGATGCTTTGACAAGTATATGCAACCAAGTCAAAGCATTTAAATTCAATGAGCCACATGCAAGAAACTTATGTATTTTATATCAGTTCGAACTGATAATAGAAAAACTATATATATATAATACTTCAAAGCCTGAAATTTTTCAATCAAAATCCTATCAAGTTGTGAAGATTTAAGGTAGGTTTTGAAATATGAGCTGTTGTGAATGTTTCTAATTGGACTACATTGGATTGTAACGACTTAAAAAAGAAATTAAAAATAGAAATTAATAATAACAATCAGACATTAAAAATAAATAAAAAACTTAAATTGAAGGGTAAATTTAAATTGATTAGTCATAATACAAAATTGATTACCAAATAGTCAAACCCTAATTACCTAAACCGATTTCTTCTCTACGACCTAGCCCTCTTCTCTTGTTGCCAACAAAACCGAGTCTCCTTATCTTCGCACCAACCAGACCCAGATTGTGAATCAATCTTTGCTGCAAATCAGAACCGGAACTGAGACCTCCTATTCGCTGCGAATTAGATCCAGACCACCTCTTCGTAGTGACACTAGCGACGCATCCCTCCTCTTCGCGACGAGCCGATGACTCAACCCCCTTTAGGATGATAAAGTTTCTCAAATGAATGACACTCAATTTAGATGAATGACAAAGTTTCAAAGATCGTATCTATCCTGCTATTCTCCCAGCCCTCGGTAAAACAGTTATTGGCAAGGTTAATTGTTAATCGTTATATGGGCAGATTAAAAATCTCAATTTTATTTTAAAGCTTTATGCTTAAAAAAAAATATTCATCAAACCATAGCTTATCATCACTCATGTTAATTAGTTAGACAACTATGAATATGTATGCTTCAATTTGTACATGAGGGAAAAAATTGAATACTACAATCGATTCTTGAAAGTCCATATTTTTAACAGCTCAGAAACCAGAGAAGAGCGAAGCAAAACACAAAAATACAAAATTTTGACAACAACCCAGAAACTAGAAAAGACCGAAGCAACAGAGAAGCTGAAGATGATTTTGAGTGAGAGAGAAAAGTCTAGAAAGTATTGAGGGAGAGGGCAAGACAATTTTGGGTTCAAGCTATTTATACATATCACTAAAAAGTCTAAAAAATCAATTTTGTCATAAAATCTTAAAAATCTTGATCTCAATCTAATATCACCAGACAATTTACTGCCCTTTGAAAGTCTAGATCTAATACCACAACACAATATGAACTTTTTTAAAAAAAAACTTAAAAGTTTAGATCCAATACCACATGACAATATGGACTTTTTAAGAAAGTCTTAAAAGTCTTGATCGAATACCACTAGACTTATTTAACTTGATAACAAGTCTCACCGACTTTTACTTCCCCAAATTGTCTAATGAAATCTTGAACCAATACACCCCCCTTAGTATTATTATTATTATTTCTTAATAAATTATTAGGTTGGTTAATTTTGGTTGGGTTTTTTAGGAGTGCAAATATCGTTACTCAAAATTTAAAGGCCTCTCGAAAAGAAATAGCCCAATTATCGGCCAATCTCAACTCAATTATTTCCTCTCTCTCCTCTCTCTCAAGTTGCCTTGGATCTTGACTCATCTTGTCTCGACCGCATCAAGAGATTGACGCGAGCCTTGTTTGGTTCATAGACTAATTTTGACATTTGGATAGTGATTATTGACTAGCTAGTAGCCTTGTAAAAGGCTTGTAACCTTATCATGAAGATATCAACAGTTGCTTGGCCAACATCTGCCTTGCCAACATCACTTGAATTTTCTGTTTGTCTGTATTCTGTGAATTTTCTGTTTGTCTGTATTCTGTTGTATGTATGTGAATGTTGAATTTTCTGTTTGTCTGTACTCTGTTGTATGTATGTGAATGATAGTTTTTTTCTTGATTAACACTTCAATTATCGGACTGAACTATTTTTGGCTCACTCACATGACTTTTGAATAAAGAAAAATGCATGTTTAAGTCTCAGCCTCAGAATCTCTTAGCTGATATTTCAATGGAGAAAAAAACATGTATTTCTTTATCATGTTAAATTGATAATATGTGTTTTATTCTCAGCTTGACTTTGAATTATCAAAACGTAAAAACAAGACTACAAATAATATATTTTTTTTCTTAAAAGATTATTGAACCCATTATTGTTTTTCAAGAAACATGCTTTTTGTTGTTGAAAGAAACATGCTTTCTTAATCAATTATTATGGACTCATTAATTTAGGAGAAATGTTTTTTATTTTTTATTTTTTATTTTTTTATGAGTTTTTTTCTTTTTCTTTTTCATGAGGTTCTCACTTCTGGTTGATGATTGATTGGAGAACTATCCTAAATGAGATAGAATTTGAGAGGTTATTGAGAGGGAAGTAATTGAATATATGGTTTGATGTTCATAAAAAAAAAATGTATATGATATATGGAAACGAAAACATAATAAAAATGGGTAATGGAAAATTTACAAAATGGAAAAAAATTAAAATTGGGGGTAATGGAACAATAACTAGATGAAAAAAATTACAGTTATTTAATTTTTTTTTTTTAATTTTTAATTTTATTTTAAAGAATTTAAAAATGAAAAAAAAAATGTAAAATCGTACACATGAATGCTTTTCAATTGTATCAAAAAAAAGAAAAGAAAAAAGAAGCTTTTCAACAATAATTTTTTTTTAATCATTATTTTGTTTTTTGAATAAAATATTATAGGGAAAACCAGAATATCAAAAATATTAAATGGCAGTAATTGTCATATTTTCTGATTTTTATTAAAATAATAATAATGATGTATGGATAGTTTGTTGATACTAAATTGTTTATAAGAACGTATAAGTCTTTTTTCATCATGGTAAATTTGTAAATATGTGTAAAGAATGCTAGACAAAACGGTTATTTCATTCAAGTTTTTTTAAAATGAGGGGCAAAATAAGCTTTTCAATTTTCAGCATTTCCGTTAAGTTTGACCGTCAACTTTTTGGTCAAAGGACCATTTTGATGTATTTTCGAAAAATTAAGGACCAAAGACTCTAATAACCATATGTCGGGTAAAAAAGTGATGTTTCGCCAAAACATAAGGGACTAAAGTGTAATTAAGTCCTGTTTTCGCATGATTTTTGAAAATTAAATTTTGTTATAAATGCAATATATATTTAAAAAAGGTATTATCAATTTAGTCCATAAATTTTAGTGAAATATCACTGAAAAAATGTATTATCTAACCAAATTGATCAATTGATTGACTAAGTGAAAATTTTATTTTAAAGGAGAAAAGTATTGTATATCGAGAACGTGTTTACTAATTGGGAATGAAATGAATCGGAATCAAGTTCTACCAGAAAAGGGAATGGTGAGGAATCGTAATTAAGTTACTAAATTCAATTTCAGCGTTTACTAATTTTGAAGAATTGGAAATAGAATCAAATTTGTACAAAGTTGATTATAAAAATACCCCTATATAAAAAATAGAGCTATATATATATCAATTTTAATAGGATAAAAACTGAAATGTCGGTAGAAAAAAAATACAAACTTATGTCTTCCATGATGAAGGCATGTTATTTTCTTATTCCTTTATTTATTTATTCATTATATATATATATATATATACCGTGCAATGCCAGTAAGAAGTCGGTATACGATAGTTCACAATTTTATTTTATTTTTTGTCGCGGTTATGTTTTTATTTTTTATTTTTATATCAAACTTTTTTATTTTCCTAATAAAATCATTTATATATACATACCAAATTCAAGGTATTTGCAGTTCATTTTTATTTTTATTATATATATATATATTACAACATAATTTCATATGAGATATTAATGAAAAAAATATATGCACTGCTGTTTTTTATTTATTAATTTTATGTGAGGATAGTTTAGTAAAGATACATGAATTCACCTTGTAATCAGGAAAGAGAACTTGATTCCTAAGGTGGGTGAGGGGAATCAAGTTCCCTTTCTTTCAGGAACTTAATTCCTGATTTGTGGATGGGGTTCATGGAATTTAATTTCCCAAAACATTAGTAAACACTATAATTCAAAATTAGGAACTTAATTACCTTTCCTTGGATGGAATTCTTGATTAGTAAACACGCCATGATAGTTTCAAGAGGAATGAACTGCTTGCTAAGTTGCACTTGAGGTCTTCTCTCCACGAATATGGCATGATGTAGGAGATGATTGGATATTGTAGGAAAAAAAACAACGAGCTGAGGAAGCTTACAATTGTGGAACTTCCATGTATCTCTCACAACTAATTATGAAATGACATTTGGATAGTGATTTTTGATTAGCCAGTAGCCTTGTAACCTTATCATGAAGATATCAGCAGTTGCCTGACCAACATCACTTGAATTTTCTGTCTGTCTATACTCTGTTGTATGTATGTGAATGATAGTTTTTTCTTGATTAACACTTCAATTATCAGACAGAACTGTTTTGGCTCACTCACATGACTTTTGAATAAAGAAAAATGCTTGTTTAAGTCCTAGCCTCAGAATATCTTAGTTGATATTTCAGTGGAGAAAAAAACATGTATTTCTTTATCATGCTAAATTGATAGTATGTGTTTTATTCTCAGCTTGACTTTATCAAAAAGCAAAAACAAGACTACAAATATATATTTTTTTCCTTAAAAGATTATTGAACCCATTATTGTTTTTCAAGAAACATGCTTTTTGTTGTTGAAAGAAACATGCTTTCTTAATCAATTATTATGGACTCATTAATTTAGGAGAAATGTTTTTTTTAATTTTTATTTTATTTTATGAGTTTTTATTTTATTTTATTATTTTATTTTTTATTTTTTCATGAGGTTCTCACTTCTGGTTGATGATTGATTGGAGAACTATCCTAAATGAGTTAGAATTTGAGAGGTTATTGGGAGGGAAGTAACTAAATATATGGTTTTGTGTTCATAAAAAAAAATGTATATGATATATGGAAACGAAAATATAATAAAAATAGGTAATGAGAAATTTACAAAATGGAAAAAAAATTAAAATTAGGTATAATGGATAGGGATGGGCGTTTCCATATGGGGCCCCATCCTACATGAGCCCCCATGGGGTTTTGGTGGAAAATTTTGCCCCCAAATGGATTTTGAGGGTGAAGGTGGGGGCAAGCTCTGCCCCAAATATATTTTGGGGGAGGTGGTGGGGGTACCCTCCCCCAAATCCAAAACCCCATTTTCGCCAAAATAAATAAATAAATATTATTTTTATTTTTATTTATATATAATTTTTTTAACAATTATATAGATTTTGGATTTTGTATTATATTTTTATTACTTTTTAAATTGAATATTTTAACAGTGTCAAATTAAAGATTGGAATATCCGGATTCTAAATTTTGAATTATGATTTTTGGTTTGAAAATTGAAAATTTATAATTAAAATTGAAAAGAAATGAGGGAAATGAATTTTGGGGAGGGGGAGGGGGAGGGGGGATCTGTCCCCAAAACGCCCCTTGCCCGAGTCCCCCCAAATGGGTTTTGAGGGAGGTGATGGGGGGAGGTTTGAGGAATGGAGGTGGGGGTGGGTGTACCCTCCCCCGCCTCATTGGGCCCCCACGCCCATCCCTAGTAATGGAACAATAACTAAATGAAAAAAATTACAGTTTTTTTTTTTTTGGAAATTTAAAGAATTTAAAAATGTAAAATAACACATGAATGGTTGAGATATTGAAGTTAAAATTTTAAGTCACAAATTTAAATTGGTTTAGCTTTACCTCAAATACAATTAGTCGTGGATAATGAAAAATGTATTTCGGTGATCTAAAATCAAAAAGTAACAGAAAATGAAAATAAAAATAAAAACTCAATAATATCATGCATATGTATAATCAAACATTTAAAAAAAAAAAATTAAATTTTTTTTTTTTTAATTTTAGGTATAATCAAACATATTGTTAAGCTTCGAGCAGTTAGAAAATGACCCCGTAAAACTACTCGATGAATGTCCTTCAAAATCAGTTACTCTTTAGTTCTTACATAATTCTGATTATTCTATAGGATGCCCTATTATTTGAATTCTGCTTAAAAGAAAATTATTACTAAGAGGTACTTATAATTAATTTATAAACTAGTAGAGTAATTCTCTTCTCTTTAGTTTCACGTTTGTGAAACTAGTTGAGTGAATCTCTTCTTCTTTTTTCATGTGTATGAAACTAGTTATGCTAGAATGAATTGAAATTACAACAATAATGAATTGAAACTAGTTATGGTCTTATCAGATGTCCTGATGATTGAAATTACAACAATAATGAATTGAACAAATTTTTTCTTAACACCTGTTTCTTTAAAGTCTTAAGAAATTTCAACCATTTCAACATCTGAAGAAACAAAGGGCTTGGGAGGCATCTCCAGGCTTTGTAATTCACCTTCAAGCATTTGCATCACCATTGTCATGGAAGGCCTATCTGCTGGATTCCATTGAATGCACCACAGTCCCACAATTGCTAGCTTCTTTGCAACTTCCTCATCTCCATCTTCCTCGATTTTTATGCTGATCTCTCTTCCTTGGCTCACTCTGTTGTATACCCACTCAGGAAAATAAACTTGGCTTTGATTATCAATTGTAAGATCAATGTTCTTTCTGCATCCAACCATTTCTAACAACATCATTCCATAGCTGAAAACATCCGACTTGTAAGAAACCTCTCCAAAATTTCTCGAGAACAATTCAGGTGCAATATAGCCAACGGTTCCTCTTGCAGCTGTCATTGATACAATGCTTCTCTCCTTTGAGCATAGTTTGGCAAGCCCAAAATCTGAAATCTTTGGATGGAAATTATGATCTAGTAAAATGTTATGAGGCTTGATGTCAAAATGAAGGATTCTTTGTTTGCATCCTTGGTGCAAGTACTCAACTCCGCGGGCAACACCAAATGCAATCTTTTGCAACTTCGCCCAACTCAAAAGCCGATGATTTGATTCGTTCATCTTTGAGAAGATGATTTTTTCTAGAGATCCATTAAGCAAGAACTCATAAATGATAGCACGTCGAGTCCCTTCTGAGCAGAATCCCAGAAGACGAACAACATTAAAATGATGTATTCTACCTATAATAGCAACTTCATTGATGAAATCTTCTCCATTTCCTTTAGAATGCTCCAAAATCTTGACAGCAACAGGGATTCCATTGGAAAGTTTTCCTTTATAGACACTTCCATAACCTCCTTGACCGAGTTTATGCTTAAATTTGCCAGTTATTTTCTTAAGATCACTATAAGTGTATCTTGTTGGATTGTGGGTCTTGTAGTCTTCCAGGAACTTCTCTACTCTTTGTTGAACTTCTTTTTCCTTGTCAGATTTTATTGATTTGTAAATAAGGAATATTACCAATGTAAAGAAGGTTGTGCTTCCAATACTTGTGCCTATTATTACAGAAATTGGAAGTGGTTCTGCATATCAGGAAAGAGATAGAGTTAGTTCAAATATGCTTAATTATATGGAGCACTAAGGATACGAAATCCAACCACGTTTTTCTACTCACACACAAAAGATATAATTATATGTTTCATTAGTAAAACGGTCTCTTTTGGAGATTTGATATTTCAGCTTTGTACTACTAATTAATTCACCTATAAATTGATCATTAAAGGATGTTTTTGTTACCTTTTTTTATGAGACAGACGGTTGAATTGGTTGCAAAGTTGAAGCCACAAACGTTTCCTGATTTTTCGCATCCATAGCATCCGTCAGGAGCTTCCCATGCCATCACCATCCTTCGTTCTTCCAAAAAATTCCTGACAGTGTTGTTAATATCCGATCGAGTTGGAATATAAGCTGTTTGAGATATGCTGCAAGTTGATGGAAGCCTGTCCATTGACTCAATAGCACTAATTACATAAACAAAATTTTTATCATCACTTATACAATCAATCGGCCCTACTTCTTCAATTTCGTTGCTGCTCTGTGTAATCTTTGCAGTGCAGTTCACTATAGCGATGTTACAGTTTAAATACCGGTTTTCTGAAAAGGCAAATTTGGAGCTTGCGAGGCTTAGAGAGAGAAGAATTTTTAGTGGGCATGTGGTTTCTTCATTGGCGTCCTTGATGGTAATAGTGCTGTGAAGATAAGAAATTTTTTCCACATAGAAATCACCATTATTGCTGGAGGAAGAAGGAAGGTGCAAGAGTGTGTTGTTATTGGAGCATGATAATTCAAAACCTTTAAGACCGCAAAAGACTGGTTGAGTTTTGAGTCTGAATGGAAATCTGATTTCTGGGCCTTTTCTGCTGCATGATGTTGGTGGACAGAATTCCTTTGTAATAGTTGAATTAGTAGTGATACCACCATAGTTGCTTTTGGCTTCTGTGAAAGGCAAGACAAGGAAGATGAGGATTATACTAGAACAAAGGGAGATTGAGAGTGGGAGAGAGTACATTTTTAATTGAACAAAGGGAGGATCAAGTAGTAAATTCAGTTGATTGTGGACATATTCAATCTTTTTACGAACCCAAATGAGAATGAGAAGGAAGATTGTGTTCATGAGATTGGTAGTTATGTGTTTATTAGGGGTATTTTCGGAAATTTGAGGCAAATTTACTATAATTATCATGGTCCGTGGATGTGGTAATTTTGCAATTTCGCTCTAAGGAAAGAGCAATTTTGCAAAAATCCTTAAATAGTACACCTTATGTTTCACATATTCCCTTTTTTTTTTTTTTTCATCATATATATATATATATTTTGAAATATTACAATAATTCAGGATTTACGAGAGAGAGATATGATTCAAACTCAAAATCTCATGTTGTTCGTGTGAGAGGTCTACCATTAGACCAACCTTATTTTATCAAAATTATAAACGTCATATGATGTGATTAATAAGAGTTTTTCTACGGGCATGACCCGTACTGCAAGGTTTGACAAATTCAAATTCAAAGAAAATGTAATAAATCTACATCTTCTGCAATGCTCATTGTTTCCCACTCAATTATTTGATATGTGTGGACAACCGTGTTTCAGTATTATATATAGACAATGAAATTGAATGGAAAATCATCTTGTCTCTCATGTCAGTGATTAGCTTCAAGTCAAGTCTTTAAAAGGACAAATCGTCCACTTGTTTTTCCACGAAAGAACTCATCTCTTTCTATGGTTATTATTAAAAAGTAAAAACAACCCTGTAGTTTGGGTTATTGGCAAAACACCACCATATAATTTGGGTTATTGATCAGAAACCGCATTTTGTTAACATTTCTAACCAAGATATTATTTTACCCTTTTATTTAAATACTGTAAAAATAAAAAAGGGGCATTTTTTCTAAAATCTCTAACTACAAACACATTTATACAATTCAAATAAATGTGCTCTCTCTCTTTTCTCTCTACATTAATTCATTATTTTTCCTCTTTTATTATTAATAAATAAATCCTCATAATTAATGTCTCTCTCTCTTCTATCCCAATAGGAGTAAATGCACAGACTTCCCCTGAAATTTGACATAAATATATTTAGAGAGCAAATATGTGTATTTATTTACTCAGACCAAATTATCTTTAGTTATTAAAAATTACAACTTTGGTAACCATTGAATAGTAAACATGAGAGAGAAAGCTAGTGAGAGAAGCTCTAGATTCTAGGCAAAGGAGGCAAAGGAGGCAAACAAAGATTACAGTGATGGTTTATTTTCAGTCTTTGTGGATAATCTTCATCCCACGGTTGACCAAAGGTGTCTTTGGGACATCTTCAAACCGTTTGGTAGAGTGAGGGATGTCTTCTTGTCGTCCGGTAATAGGTCGAGAAGAAATAGTTATGCTTTTGTCCGGTTTGCATCAATGGAAGAGGTTGGAAGGGTTACACGGTTAACTAATGGGATGCATGTATATGGGTGGCCGATAGTGTCTAAGGAGGCAACTTTTGGCTTGGATAAAAGGAAGAGAGATGTGAGGAATAACGCAGGTAGAAAGGCAGTGGTGGATAGAGGAAGCGGGGTTTTATCTGTGGATCGAACAAGGTTGAGAACGCTAGGAGTAATCAGGACAGAAAATCTTGGCTATCGAACTACGCTATTGAGGTCCTTCAGAGGTTTGATAAGGTTTCAAGAGTTAATCAAAGGCTGGCAATTAAGGGTTGTTCGTTTAAAGCGTCATATCTCGGAGACAAACTCATTTTTTAAAGGTTTGAATCAGAACAGGATTACATAGGTTTTATTTCGAACCGTCCTCTTTGGGAGGACAATTTCTCATCCATGGAAAAATGGTCTTTCTCGATGGTGGCAAAGTCTCGAATCGTTTAGATCAATTTTTTGGGGGCACCTTTATGTCGTTGGAACTCAAAATTCTTCCTTAAGATGGGTAGGGAAGTCGGCGAGCCTCTGCTCATTCATGATGATACTCTTTTTAAAAGAAAATTTCTTAAAGGTAGGGTGATGGTTCTCATCAATCATGGGATTCCTTGCCCAAAACATGTTACAGTTAATAATGGGAAGAGATCGTTTATGTTAACGGTGGATGAGGATAGCTGTCCAGTGGCTCTGCATTGGATTAAGAAGTTCTTGGAGCTGGAAGACGGGAATGCAAAGGGGCGCGAGAAAGGAAGAGGGCAAGTGGTGTTAGGGACTAGTATTGGTCAGCCCTCCCATTCAACCTATGATTGGCAGGATAATGACTTGGCAGGTGACAAAAGGGTGTGGAAGCTCTCGAATCGAGATTCCAAAAATAGAAGTCCAGGTGGATCATCTGGATTTATTAATAATAGACAACATTCCCTAGGGAAGATCATTAGTCGTACAAATAATAACAAGGGTAAAGGTAAGTTGGTACTCTCTCCAGCACCCAATAAAAAGTCTTTTTGTGATCTTTTTTCGAATTCAAATCAAAAGTTGGTTTTGGGAGAAACAAAGGAAGCAGGAGCATTTAAGGAGCAGGTGAGTTCGACTTTTTCTGAATTTGAAATGGGACCCTTCTTTAATTCGGTTACTACCAAAGGTGATTGTTTAGTACAAAATAAGAAATCTGATGGTAATGGGCTTGGCTTAGTTTTTTTGGATCTCGCCTTGTTGGATTAACATAATAGGCTTGGCCCTTCTTGCTTAACCCATGTTCTAGAAACTGAGCATAGAGAGGTTGGATTTCACATTGACCTCAGTAATGGGCCATTGCTAGTACATACAACTTGGAGAAGTAGGAGAAAAGGGGGCCTCAAAGTCAGATTACATGGTAAGGAATGCAAAAAAGATTCAACTTATGATGAAGAAGGGCTTTTTGAAAACAAGTCTAGTCCAGCAACGGTCAGATCATCATCGAAACTTGGTTCTTAATTGGATTGATCATCAATGGAAAATGGGGATAAAGGAGTCTAAGGGTGTGGGCTCACCGGTTCAAGGGACCGAGGAAGGCGAAGTCAGAATTTCAGAACGGATGATTGATACTCGGAACGTGGAATTTGTCAGGATGGAGGGAGAAATCAGTCAGAATCAGTCTTCGCATGTTTCTCAGAATCAATCTTCGCATGTTTGTCCGACGTCAGTGCCTTCGGGGACTGTTGCAGTTGATGTAGAAGGAAACTCTATTGTGTGGCACTTGGAGGAATAAATTTCTAGGGTGATTGAAACTGGTATTGCTTTGGGTTTTGACTTTGGTGGCAAGGAGGAAGCGGTTAGGAAAGAGCTATAGAAAAGGGAATTAGAAGATGTTATAAGGACAAAGGAGACGAGGACAAGGGAGTCGGTTGATAGTTAACCGTTTTCTGGTTCTTCATGTAGGGTTGTTTTTCTTTTCCAATGGTAGTTCTTTCCTGGAATGTAAGAGGCCTTGGAAAGGTTGAGAAAAAAAGGGTGGTTCGGGGTTTGGTTAACAGGTACAAACCCATTATTTTATATTTGCAGGAGACAAAACTAAAAAGTTTGGACAATAGGGTGATTAGTGCAATTGGTGGTCCTTTTTTGACAACGGGAATTGGTGTTGACTAAAACAAATTATAGGTGTGAATAGATTTTAACAATTTTACCCAATTTTCGCGTTAAGCCAATTTACGAATATACCCCAAACTAATCAAATATAAAATATCTAGTGTAAAGTGCGGAATTTAAATAACACAAGATATTTATATGGAAACCCTCAACAGGGAAAAACCATGGGTTGGTAAGTGCGCCACACTCGAACCTCGAATCCACTAAATGTGTTAACGATTACAACCTAATCCCGGTATAAGTGAACCTAGTCCAATTGCTTGTGATTTACGTAACCTAATCCTGGAAGTTACACAAGACTTAGTTCTCAATGAAGAGATTAACACCTTAAGTGAATATACAAAGATATCCAAATATACAAATAGAGCTAAGGTACACTAGATGCTTAACTAGGAATATAAGATGACAATTAAATCATTCCTATATATCAAATGCTAAGTGACATATCATAATGCTTAGCTAAACATAGATTAAACAACCTAGATAGCTATCACAACACAACACTCAATCAAAACAACACACAATCTCTATCTTGTATAAAAGCATATGAACTAAGAACATATAAGTAAATAAAAAGATGCCTTGATAAATAAAACACTAATTATATATGATAATAGTGAAAAACATACCAAGGGAAGTGTGTTGAGAAAAACCCATGCAAGCAAGCATCCTTACTATGCTAGAAAATGCTAGATGATATTTTGATGCATATGAAAATGGTTTTTGAGTGTTAAAAATGAGTTATTGATTTGATTTTCTCTCAAATATCTCTCTTTTGATTTTTAGGGTTCTAAGAGTCAAGGAACTAAGTTCAGAGAATGAGAAGATGGTATATTTATAGACATTACAAAGCATGTGAAAATATAAGTTTGCCCTTGAAAAAGCACGATCGACAGTTTCATTCGACGGTCAGGCTGCAGATCACTACCACCGAATTGAACCCGAGAAGAACAGGGGAATAATGGCAGTTTCATTCGACAGTTTCGTAACTGTCGATCTAACCGCAGAATCAAACCTGAGAGAAAAATCAATCAGGTATTAACGGCGGTTTCGAATGGTGGTTGTGGCCACCGATCGTAACCGTAAAATCAGACTAGAGACTTCTGGACCAAAACGGCGGTTCCATTTGGTGGCCAGGCCGCCGATCACAACCGCCGATTCACCAAATGTGGTGAAACCAAAGGAGAAGCTAAGGCAATCTCCGAGAGCGGTCTTCACGTAAAACCAAGCACACTATTGTGCAAGAGCGTACGTTTCTGAACAATATTCGGGAAACGAATTACAAGACACAAACACACAATAAGATATAATCAACAAAAGTGTACGTGTGTAATGTGACATGAAGAGAATGCACACAAATGCAAATATGCTAAGTGTGTGTGTGCTACTAAATCTCTTCAAAGAAAACCAAGCACTAGAGATATACCTTTGGAGTGCTTGTCACCTTAAGGTCTTGAAAGGGCCTTTGAGCATGATCCTTTAATCATCTAAACTATCCTTAAAATTCAAACCCCAATATGTGGTTTGTCCACGAAATAAGCCAATCAATAATTGAGAATCCTTACAATCTCCCCATTTGGCTATTTCGTGACAAAACCACCATTCATATTAATCCTCACAACATAATTGAATCTACGGGATAATAAAGATATTCTACATTACAAAGAGATTCAAAAGTAAAAAAACTTCAAGTCTTCATTCTCTTGTAGAACTATCAACCTTTCAAAACAAAAAGATTACACTTTCTAAAGCAAGTGTATGTGAGATGATCAAGTGAAAATAAACAAGCATTTGCATTTTAAGAATTTAAGCACACCATCATGCAATGTATGTGAATGCAATGCTCTCCCTTAATGGGTTACTCGCCCTCAATTTGTAATCTCCCCAATATGCACAATTGCTACTATAGTTAGCAACTCCCCTTACCACATTCTACTCCCCCTTTTTGTCATGACATTGGCAAAAGAGTAGTCCCCAACCAGGTCACTTATAGCAAAGAGAGATAGTAGCATTCTAGATATTTGCATAATCATATAAGCCACTTTATGCAACTCAATTAATTGAAGAGAAATAAGGAGATTTATTTTATGAAAATGTGTGAATTAAAAAAATGCTTTGCATACAAGACATGTAGCATTCAAGTCCAAAATACAATGGTATTTATCAAAGCAAATGACAAAGGTTTCAAATAGAATTCAAACCAATTTCACCATTTGTCATGAGAGAAGTAAGGATATAGAGATTTCATTGATTTCAATTTTAAGAGCAACTATATCCAACTTTATAAGCGAAACATGGCATGAGTAACTTTGCACCCTATTCGATTTTTCCGGGAATGATACCCGTATGATAATAGTCATGTTCAACAAATAAAGAAAGAGAGACATTTGGATTGTAAAATCCTTTGAACGGATACAAGATCCTTTATTCATTTGAGTCTCATAAGTTTTTTCACACATTGTTTTGCATTTAAGAAATTGTAATCATCAATTCATGCCTTTTCATTTGAGCATGTCATTTGAATTTCATGCTTTTCATATGTCATTAGCATGTTAATAAAGAATCATCATGTCATGGGGATAACTATAGGTCATTCAAATCAAACTTCCTATGAAAATCTCCTAATCCAAAAATGTATGTTTGAACATAAATATGACATGGATTGTAATACAAGCATGGTTCACATTTATTGAATTAAAACATATATATATATATATATATATATGTGCAACCAAGCTTACTCAAGCAATCAATAAAGAAGCATAAGATATTTCAAGTTTTTGTGGGTGACAAGTATGCAAAATACCTCTCTTTGCTTGAGTTCTCCATATGGAGTCATTTATGTTAGGTTTTTAGTTTGTGTTGGCATATATTCCATATTTAAACGATATTTTTCTTGTATTTGATTAATGGTCATAGGTTGATGATTTGAAGCTTCAAAGAAAGATGTGGCCAAAAGATCAAGCAAGAAAGTGCCTTTGAAGGGGACTACATTGCACAATTAAGGTAATATAGACCTCATTATTTTTCAAGGAAATAGACATACATACACAAATCATTTATATGTGTCCTTGCATTTTTTTGCAATATTTATATAGCACATTCACACGTTTTTACATGCTCATGCATTGAACTCAAATTCTCATACATTGTAGAATTGCATGTTCTAAGACTATATCTAGGAAATGGCATACATGTGTGACATTGTGCTTATATATTTATGTTTTATTGTTTTTGGACTTGAACATGATCTCTTATGATTTCTTATTGATTCCTGGTCATTTTGGTTACTTATACACTTGATTTTGAGTCCAAACGATGTAGCTACGCTACTTTTCATTCTCATTTGTTGAGTTGTGTTCGTCTTCATTTTCCGAGATGAATTCTTAACCTTTTGTCAAAGTTTCATAGTCATCATTGTGCGTGAGGGAGTCACAATTTGTAATTCAAAAATGGATTCAAAATCGGAGTTCAGAGGCCCGGATACAGCCGAAGAACGCGAGCGGAGCGTGGGAGGAACAAGCAAGGCCAAAAGGCCAAGCTTGCTGTCCACGTGTGAGCCACGTGTGACACACGGGCTGGATAGCTCTTTGTCCACTTGTGCCACACATGGATGGCCAGGTGGCTGCTCCTCATTGGTCACTTCTTCCCTCTCTCTCTTCCATTTTAAATATTCTCATTCCCTCATATTCATTAAATGTAAGAAGAAAAATAAAGAAACTCACCAGAATTTTTCTCCCAATTTTTCTCACCTTCCAAGCACCATAACTTTCTCATACAAAGTTGGATTTGAGTGATTCAAATTGGAGATTATTCATAATTGAGTCCTCCACCTCTTCCAAGTGATCTTACAGTCATTTGATTGAGGTTTCAAGGTGTTCTGCCTAGAAAAACGTGACAGCTCGTGCTTTGGAGGTATTGGCTTTATCTTTGTGATTTCTTCTTTTTTAACTTTCAATTTGCTTGAGGTTTCTTATTCTATATGTATGTATATGTTTGGTGAATACTATCAAGAAAGATAGCTTCTAGGATTTAATTGATTTATCAATATATCTTTTCTCTAAATCTTTGGCTAGATTACTTATTGAATACATTCTATTTTTCTAGCATTTATTTGTATGTTTATAACATCTTGAATTTATGCTTCATGATTATGATATTCTCAAGTGTTATTTGTGTGAATGGAACTATGAGCTTTTGTGTTAGGTGTTTTCATATGCTCTAGGTTTAATTCATGTTTTTGCATCTAGACTTTGATTCTTGTGATCTCACATGTTTAGGTCTAGTTGTTCCATAGAATATATTGATCACATGTTTTATGTTGTGTTGATTGTGATTTGCATCATTTGCATCACTTAGATCATTTGCCTTGAGGAAAGGTTGAAGTCTCTTTCAAAGTGAGTGAAGCTTTGTATTGAACAAGAAGTCTTGGCTAGGAATGAGTTCTGGATAGCCAACCGAAAGTCTTAGCAAGGAGTTGTGTACTCCGGATGGTTGAGCTAGGGTAGCTTGACTAGGATCCTAGTGATCTAGATTGCTAAGCAAGGGAAGACTTGAGAGCCTTGGATAGAAAGTTGCTTCCTAGAGGTGTATGACACACCTTGGATAGGGAGTAGGCTTAGTGATTCACTAGCCCGAGGGTAGATTAGGATTTGATAGCTTGAGGTGGATATCATAGAGTTGATAGCCTTGAGTGTGTATGTCCTTTTCATATAGTGGATTTGCTTTGTCAGTGGTTATGGATTCAACCTGTGGATGTTTCCTCTTCGGAGGTTTACCACGTAAAAATTTTGTGTTCATTGTCTCTTTCTCTATCTCTTTTATATTGTGTATGTGTATGTGTTAATTTGTTGAATATCATTTACTTGTGTTGTATATTTGAATAAGTACTTATAAAGAGTGATTTGTAGAACAATTCTCTTTAGATCAATTTTGTATTTGTAATCTTTCATATTTTGTTATCTTTGTATATAGATATATTTGTTCTCTCTTGTAATAACATTGAATAATATTGATATACAAGATATTCTTTGATATAGCTTTTTAGTGATATTATGCCTCATACAACAACCTGTTATATGTAGACATTGCTTAAATGATGATATGCATATCTTGTCTATGTATGAATGTTCCGTTTATATATTGTATGTAAAGCTACCTTGAGTGACAAACGTAAGTTTGTTCAAGGGATTAAAAATAGGCGAAAAACCTATTCACCCCCCTTCTAGGTACGCTTTAAGCAATTTCACCTTATTTGTATACTTTCAATTTACTACCATGCATCAATTAAGGGTATGAGGTCCTATAGACCTACTAAGCCCATTGGACATAGTTTAACCTATGGGAGACAATATAGTCTCGTAGCAAGCGGGTTCATTATTTTTAATCCACTTAGGTGACAAATTTTCAATCCTAGTGGTCAAAGGTTCAAGAGTTCTAGATATCATAGCCTCATAGGATCATATAAATGGATTTTATCCTTCCTATGAATATGCATTCTAGCTCTTGCCTTCTTTTTCTCAATCATGCTTTTGACTTTACATAATTTAATGTAATGAAAGCAATTTGGTCTAATATGACCATCAATACCACAATAATGACATGTAGGGATGAAGTTAGGAATCATACCATGTCCTTGTGCATGCATAGGAGCCTTCCCATGTCGTTGTGGTTGTCTTGGTTGTTGGATAGGATCTCTCATTCTTTGTTGTTAACCAAGACTTGGTTGTTTCCTCAAATGAGCTTGCATGATTGGATTCTTCCCATGATGGATTTGAGCTTGAGGGAAGTTAGTATGAGGAACTTTTGTAGTTTGAGCTTGAGGTTGTCTTCTTGAAGCTACCTTCACTTGTGCACTATGAGAGCATTGTCCTAGATCAATCTTCTTCCTAGAAGTGTGCACGGAAGAAGTTTCTTTTTTTGTCTAAGCTCTTGACAAACATGGTCTTGTTAGGAGTGGAAGTCTCCTTGTCATCTTCAAAGCTAAGACCTCTCTTGTCACAGGGGCTTTTTCCAATACTCAACATATGGTTGAGTTTTTCCGTGCTAGAAGCCATCTTAGCCATTAACTTTCTAGCATGATCAAGCTCCCTTTTCAACCCTTCTTTATTCCTCTTAGAAAAAGCTAGCTCATTTCTTAGCTCGTTTTCATCCTTCACGGATCTCACCACTTCTTTACTTAAGTGGTCCACTTATGTTGAAAGCTCAAGGTTATCTCCTTCAAATTTTGAATCTTCTTTTCATTCTTCATCTTATAGCTTTCAAACCTTTTCAAGTAGTCTTCATGATCCATATTCTCCACATTTCCATTTGTGGAGTGAGATGACAAATTCTCAACAATTGAGTCATCTCCTATATTCTCCATCTCGCCAATGGAGTCATCTCCTATATTCTCTATTTTGCCAATGGAGTCATCTTCCTCATCAAGATCATCAAATTTGTCTTTTGATGTAATATGAGCCAAATCCCAATGTGTAGCTATACCAACCACTTCTATAGCTACTTCTTCATATATTCCTTCTATGGGATCACTAGTCAAGACATCCTTGCCATCAACTTCATCTTCTACACAAGTGGCTCCAAAAGCCATGTAGTTAATGGCAAGCTCTTTATCATTTGACAACTTATCTCTCTCACCGGAGTCATCACTACTACCACTCCAAGTGGCGGCTATCACTTTTCCCTTCTTCTTGTCTAAGCGATTGGCACAATCAGGGGCGAAATGTCCTATGCCACTACACTCATAGCATTGGACCTCTTTCCTTTTGGCCTTCTTTAGCCTAGGCTTAAACTTGTTGAAGGGGCCCTTTTTCTTCAAGTCTTGGCCATTGGATCCAAAACCATTTTTCTTGAACTTGGCAAACTTCTTGAACCTTTTCACAAATAAGGCAAGGTCGTCGTCTGAGTCATCCTCCTTCTTGCCTTCTTGTTGTGTTTTGACGTCTTCAAAGCAATATTCTTTTTTTTTCTTAGGAGGTGAGGTGGTAGCCTTTCTTGACTCATAGGCTAGAAGTCTTCCAATGAATTCACTTGGCTTCATATCCTTGTACCCATCATTCTCTTCTAAAGCCGTCACTTTGGACTAGAACCTTTCAGGAAGAGATCTCATAATTTTCTGCTTGATCCTCCTATCCGAATAAGGGTTACCAAGTTGATGACTTTGATTCACAATGTCCATCAACCTCACTTGGAAGTCATTAAAGTGCTCATGCTCTTCCATCATAATAGTCACAAAACTAGTTTAGAGGACTTGTAGTTTTGAATACTTGACCACTTTGGTTCCTTCATGAGCCGTCTCTAGGATTTCCCATGCCTCTTTGACGATCCTAGTAATTTGAACCAACTTGTATTGGTTCTCATCCATGGCACATAGGATGGCATGCATCGCCTTCCTATTCCACTTAGATGTTTCAAATTCTTGCGCGTTCCATTGCGCCTTAGGCATGAGGACATCTTTTCCTTCTCCAATAGGAGTCATCATAGGTGGAGCGTATCCGTCTTCAACCGCCATCCATGCTGTATCATGGATTTGGCATAAGTACGCTTCCATCTTCCCCTTCCATGAGGCGTAATTATCACTGGTGAGCAACGGTGGCCTTACGCTCGACGCTCCCTCTTTGCTCATCCAATATCACTCATAGTGTTTGGATGAATGCAAAATGTATGAATAAATAAAAAATCACACAAATTGCAAAACACACCAAAAATGAGCAAGGATCACCTAAGTATATCTAGGAACCCGCTCTGATAGCAATTGAAACAAATTATAGGTGTGTTCTAATATTAATCTAGAGGGGGGGTGAATAGATTTTAACAATTTTACCCAATTTTTGCATTAAGCCAATTTATGAACATACCCCAAACTAGTCAAATATAAAATATCAAGTGTAAAGTGCAGAATTTAAATAACACAAGATATTTAGGTGGAAACCCTCAATAGGGAAAAACCACAGGCTGGTAAGTGCGTTACACTCGAACCTCAAATCCACTAAATGTGTTAACGATTACAACCTAATCCTGGTATATAATCACACACCTACCTAATCCTGGTATAAGTGAACCTAGTCCAATTGCTTATGATTTATGCAACCTAATCCCGAAAGCTACACAAGACTTAGTTCTCAATGAAGAGATTAACATCCTAAGTGAATATACAAAGATATCCAAATATGCAAATAGAGCTAGGGTACACTAGATGCTTAACTAGGAATATAAGATGACAATTAAATCATTTCTAGATGTCAAATGCTAAATGACATGTCATAAATCTTAGCTAAACATAGATTAAACAACCTAGATAGCTATCACAACACAACACTTAATCAAAACAACACACAATCTTTATCTTGTATAAAAGCATATGAACTAAGAACATGCAAGTAAATAAATAGATGCTTTGATAAATAAAACACTAATTATATATGATAATAGTTAAGAACATACCAAGGGAAGTGTGGTGAGAAAAACCCATGCAAGCAAGCAAGCATCCTAACTATGCTAGAAAATGCTAGATGATATTTTGATGCATATGAGAATGGTTTTTGAGTGTTAAAAATGAGTTCTTGATTTGATTTTCTCTTAAATATCTCTCTTTTGATCTTTAGGGTTCTAAGAGTCAAGGAACTAAGTTTAGAGAATGAGAAGATGGTATATATATAGACATCAAGAACATGACATGTGAAAAGACAAGTTTACCCCTGAAAACACACGATCGGCGGTTTCATTCGGCTGCTAGACCGCAGATCACAACCGCTGAGTTGAACCCGAGAAAGACAGGGGAATAACAGAGGTTTCATTCGGTGATTTTGTAACCGCCGATCCAATCGCAGAATCAAACCCGGGAGAAAAATCAATTAGGTATGAAAGACAGTTTCGAACGGCGGTCGTGGCCACCGATCATAACTGCAGAATCAGACTAGAAACTTCTGAACCAGAATCAGATCGTATAATCACAACTGCCGATTCACCAAATGTGGTGAAACCAAAGAAGAAGCCAAGGCAATCTCCAAGAGCGGTCTTCACGTAAAACCAAGCACACTATCTTGCAAGCGCGGACGTTTCTGAACAATATTCAGGAAATGAATTACAAGATACAAACACACAACAAGATATAATCAACAAAAGTGTATGTGTGAAATGTGACATGTGAAGAGAATGCACACAAATGCAAATATGCTAAGTGTATGTGTGCTACTAAATTTCTTCAAAGAAAACCAAGCACTAGAGATATACCTTTGAAGTGCTTGCCACCTTGAGGTCTTGAAAGGGCTTTTGAGCATGATCCTTTAATCACCTAAACTACCCTTACAATTCAAACCTAACTATGTGGTTTGTCCACGAAATAAGCCAATCAATAATTGAGAATCCTTACATTGATGCATTAGGTCTTTTAGGGGGTTTACTTTCTTTATGGAATGAAGATCAATTTGTGGTGTCTTCATGTATATCCAATAATCGATGTATTCTATTGGTTGGGGAGTTGATAGCTTTGAAGCAAACCGTAGGTTTTTGTAATGTGTACGCGACTTGTGTGGAATCTGAGAGGAAAATTTTATGGAATGAAGTAACAAGTACTTTTATTTCCTTTTCGATTCCTTAGGTGGTGGGGGCGATTTTAATGTGGTTCTCGACGCTTCTGAAAGGATTGGGATGATTTGGGAGCTATGAGGAGTTTCTCCTCCTTCCTTACTAAAAGCAAATGTGGTGGACCTCCCTCTGCAGGGTATGTCTTTCATCTGGATGAATTCTAGAGAAGTTACGATTTGGTCAAGACTTGATCGTTTTCTCATCTCCCCAAGTTTTCTTCTGAATTTTTCAAATTTGAAACAGTGTGGGCTACCAAGAAGCTTATCGGATTACAATCCCATTTTATTAGGTGATGTGAACATTGATTGGGGACCTCGTCCCTTTCGTTTTACCAATATCTGGTTGGAGGACATCCGTATGATGAAAGACGCTGTGGATAGGTGGTAAGAGACAAATGTGTGTGGTTTAAAAGGTATTGCTTTAGCAGCTAAAATCAGGAGGTCTAAAAAAAGAATGAAAAATTAGCTTGGTAATTGCAGGGTATAGATTTCTTCAGTGGCTAAGGTGGAGGCACGGCTAGATAGCTTTGATTCAAAGGCAATCTGGGTCGGCTGGAACGAAGATCTTCGGAAGGAGAGCATGCCCTTATTAGCGGAAGTGTAGGGAGGTCTTAGAAAAGAGGAGCATGCATGGAGGTAAAAATCAAGAGTAAAATGGTTAAAAGAAGGGACAAGAATTCAAAATTCTTCCATATGGTCGTGGATGGGAGAAGGAGGAGAAACTTCATTGGGGATCTTTCGTTCAACGGAGTTGTTGTCCAAGACCCTCAACTTATCAAGGAAGGGGTGTATAATTTCTTTCATAACCATTTTTAGAATGTTGATTGGCAAAGGCTAAAATTATGAGGTTTGAATTACAGTAAACTGAATTCTGTTGAAAAAGAGGGACTAGAGGCTGAGTTCACCTATGATGAAGTTTGGGATGCCATTAGCGGTTGTGATGGCAATAAAGCTCCGGGTCTTGACAAGATGAACTTGAATTTTATTAAGAAAAATTGGGAGGCGATTAGAGAAGATTTTATGGGTTTTATCTGGGAATTCCACAAGGATGGTTCCGTTGTGAAGGATTTGAATACTACCTTCATAGCACTTATTCCGAAAGTGAAGAGACCAATAACGATGGGCGACTATAGACCTATAAGTTTGGTGAGGTCAATGTATAAAATATTGGCAAAGGTACTGGCTAATAGAATGAAGCCCGTGATGAACTCAGTCATTGGTGACTTTCAGATGGCTTTTGTTATAGGGCGGAAAATTTTAGATAGTTTTGTTATTGCTGAGGAAGTTATAATTAGTGGAAACGTGAAGAGGATAGGGGCATTGTTATTTAATAAGACTTTGAGAAGGCCTATGAAAACATTGATCATGGTTTCTTGGATGATGTTTTGGCCTGTATGGGGTTTGGTGAGAAATGGCTCGGGTGGATTAGAGAGTGTGTGTCTTTGCCGCTTATGTCAATTCTGGTTAATGGGAGCCCAACACCTTAATTTGGCAATAGGAGAGGTCTGATACAAGTGGATCATTTGTCTCCATTTTTGTTTAACATTGTTGATGAAAGTCTTAGTCGCTTGTTCATAAAGGCGACGGATTTGGATATGTTTTTGGGGGAAAATTTCGGTGGCAGTGGTATCCATGTTTCCCACCTTCAATTTGTAGACGACTCAATTATCTTTACAAAGCCAAATATGGATTACATTCGCAATATTAAAAGGATCCTTAGATGTTTCGAGTTAGTCTCTGGACTAAAAATTAATTTCTTCAAATCTTGCTATGTGAGAGTCGGCAGGAATGTAGAACATGAAACCGTTTGGGCTGAAACCTTGAGATGCAAGGCTGCCACATTCCCTATTAATTATTTGGGTATCCCACTTGGCTCTCGACCTAGCTCTAAAGCTTTTTGGAGTCCAGTTCTTGACAGGATTCAAGAGAGATTGAAGCCCTAGAAACAGAAGTTCTTGTCTAAATGTGGTAGGGTGATCCTTATCAAGGCTGTATTGTCAAGCATTCCAACCTATTTTATGTCCATTTTCAAAATCCCGGTGGGTATTACGCAAAGTATCAAGAAACTACAAAGAAGTTTCCTTTGGGATGATGGAATTGAGAAGAGAAAGGTGCATGCGGTTAACTGGGATTTGGTGTGTCAAAACAAAGCGAACGGTGGTTTGGGAATTGGGAAAGTTGTGGTTAAAAACAAGGCATTGTTGGCAAAGTGGGCCTGGAGGTTTAGGTATGAGAAGACCTCGCTTTGGAGGAAGGTAATTGTCGCTAATTATGGGCTAGATGGCAATAACCTTTTTTTTGGAAATGTTCTGATTCTAGACTAGCCTCTCACTTTGCTTGTTCAATTGCTAGCCTTTTGAAACCAGAATCTCGGTCGACGGCTATTATGGAAGAAGGTTTGAGAGTTGTTATTGGTAACTGATCTAGAATTAACTTTTGGGATGTTTCTTACGGTGAGTCAACTTTGCTAAGGGACTCATTCCCTAGAATTTACATGTTGGCTTCGTTGAAGGATGGTGTCATCCGTGATTACGATGATTGGGTTGGTTCTTCGTGGGTTTAGAACGTTCCACTTTGCAGACAAGTTTTTTGCTGGGAACAGAAGCAGTGTTGCTGTTTTTGGGCTTTCATCCAGAGTATTAAAATTCATCATACCATTGAGGATGCCAATGCATGGTTTCTCTCTCTTAATGGCTTGTTCATGGTGGGCTCTTATCGCAAAGCTTGGGATGAGAGGGACACTAGGGTTGTAAATCACTTCGGGCTGGACAAGTTTTGTTGGCAAGGTATATGTTCTCCTAAGGTGGAGATTTTCGTCAGGCAACTCTTAAAAGGAAGAGTCATGGTTAATCAAGTGCTTCATAGATTCGGCATGTTCCCTAATGCAAGTTTGATGTGTTCCTTGTGCAAAGAAGAGGAAGAATATGTTGATCATTTGTTCATTCATTGTAGGTGGGCTTGGAGTCTTTGGGTGGCCGGGATGGATTGGTGGGGTGTTCATGGTTGTGTCCCTAAGTTAATTAAGGATTGGGTTGCTAGCTGGGTGTTCTTATGCCCTTCGTTGGAGTGCAAAAAAGCTTGGACTACGTTTTTTTTTCCGCTACTGTGTGGACTATCTGGGAGTTCAGGAATTGAAAGGTTTTTAAGGATGGTGTAGCCATTTTTTCTTTAGCTACGGATTTGATTCAATTCCGTGTTGCTTGGTGGTTTAAACATCATGGCTGCGGTTATTCGGTTCCTCTCACTTTTATTCTACAATGTATGAGTGAATTTTGCAAGGATCCTATGAAACCAAAGAAGCGTGAGTTTGAAGAATGGATTCTGTCGGGTGTGGAGGTACTTAAATTCAATGTTGATGGCTTAGCTAGAGGTTAGCTTGGTTTGGTTGGTATTGGTGGGGTGTTGAGAGACAGTTGAGGAATGGTGCTATGCTTTTTTTTTTTTTTGCTCTTTGTTGGTTCTCAGGATTCTATCACATCAGAATTAATGGCTATTGATAAAGCTTGTTCTCTTTGTGCTTTGAATCCTTCTTTGCAGGGTCAAGAAATTGAGATTGTCAGTGATTCCTTGATTGCGGTTTCTTGGATGAATTCTGATTCTTTTGGGATTTTTTTCCATGTTAAGTTGGTTTATAATATTCGGGATTTATTGAGGAATCATGGGAGTATGACGGTTAGTTTTAGTTCGAGACCTTCAAATTCTTTTGCTGATAATTTGGCGAAGAAGGGTTCCAATGAGGAAGGGGATATCATTCAATGGGGAAATGTGTGACCTTGTGGCTCTTTTTTGGTTTCGTTTTGTGCTCTGTCTGCTATGCTTCTGTTCTGGGCATGTATCTAGTGTGTTTGTTTTTCTACTGATTGTTGAGCTGATTTGGGCAGGGCTTTTTATGCGTTTGTTTTTGTCCTGAGCTCATGGTCTCTACTATGTTGTTGTGCTTGTTTATTGGGGTTGTTCCCCTTTCTTAATAAAAATTGCCGTTTAAAAAAAACTTTGGTAGCCATTTAATGATTTCTTGAAAATTTAACTTGTAATCACTTTTATGGCTTTAGTAACTATTTTCACGGTTTTCGTGACCATTTCATGGTTTTTTTAAAAATTTGATTTGTAACCACTTTCACGGTTTTGGTAACTAGTTTTATGGCTCTGGTTACCACTTTTACGGCTTTGGTAACTATTTCAAGGTTTTTGAAATATTTGAAATTTTTTTTATTTAATTTATCCTAACTAAAACTTATTTTAAAATTTATAGATTATTTTATTTATTATTATTATTATTTTAATTCATTTCTTTTAAGTCTCTGTATAGTAGTCAGCCCCAATTTTTGACAAAAATTATTCGATGAAATTCTGTAATAATTGAAGATATTATGATAGATAGAACTTATATTTCCATTCAATTTCGTATTATTATTGTAGTGGGCCATCCTTTTTGTAGTATTCGAATGATTGATGATATGATGATAGACACAGCATATATTTCCATTCAGTTTCGTGTTATGTATATGTATATATATATATATATATATCATTGTAGTGGGTCATACCTTTTGTAGTATATGAATGGACGTACAATGATACGATAGATACGGTTTGTATTTCCATTAAGATTCTTGTTCTATATTGTGGTCCAAACTCCAAGCCTATACAAGTACTGAAGCTATTGTTGATGTTATTTTTTTTTTATTTTTTTATTTTTGTTGAAAGGCCTTTGTTGATGTTATTTACTGAACAATGATATGATAGATACGGTTTGTATTTCCATTAAGTTTCTTGTGCTATATTGTGGTCCAAACTCCAAACCTATACAAGTACTGAAGCTATTGTTGATGTTAAATACTAAAAATTTTCTGATTTCATATCAAATTTCCATCCAAATTCGTAGAACCCCGGGATAAGAGGAACCATGAGGAGGGAAGCAACATCAAATTTCTTCTCTTTTCTGTTCTCAAAAAATATAAGAAATTCATAATCATGTTTAGTAATATTTATTAATCAAATATTTTATTGTAATCTTAATTTTTAAGTATTTTTTTATATAATTTTTATTTTGTTCAAGTGCCCCATCTGATTAAAATTCTTAGGTCCGCCACTGGATAGATAGAACTTATATTTCCATTCAATTTCGTATTATTATTGTAGTGGGCCATCCTTTTTGTAGTATTTGAATGATTGATGATATGATGATAGACACGGCATATATTTCCATTCAGTTTCGTGTTATGTATATGTATATATATATATATATCATTGTAGTGGGTCATACCTTTTGTAGTATATGAATGGACGTACAATGATACGATAGATACGGTTTGTATTTCCATTAAGATTCTTGTTCTATATTGTGGTCCAAACTCCAAGCCTATACAAGTACTGAAGCTATTGTTGATGTTATTTTTTTTTATTTTTTTATTTTTTTTGAAAGGCCTTTGTTGATGTTATTTACTGAACAATGATATGATAGATACGGTTTGTATTTCCATTAAGTTTCTTGTGCTATATTGTGGTCCAAACTCCAAACCTATACAAGTACTGAAGCTATTGTTGACGTTAAATACTAACAATTTTCTGATTTCATATCAAATTTCCATCCAAATTCGTAGAACCCCGGGATAAGAGGAACCATGAGGAGGGAAGCAACATCAAATTTCTTCTCTTTTCTGTTCTCAAAAAATATAAGAAATTCATAACCATGTTTAGTAATATTTATTAATCAAATATTTTATTGTAATCTTAATTTTTAAGTATTTTTTTATATAATTTTTATTTTGTTCAAGTGCCCCATCTGATTAAAATTCTTAGGTCCGCCACTGGATAGATAGAACTTATATTTCCATTCAATTTCGTATTATTATTGTAGTGGGCCATCCTTTTTGTAGTATTTGAATGATTGATGATATGATGATAGACACAGCATATATTTCCATTCAGTTTCGTGTTATGTATATGTGTATATATATATATCATTGTAGTGGGTCATACCTTTTGTGGTATATGAATGGACGTACAATGATACGATAGATACAGTTTGTATTTCCATTAAGATTCTTGTTCTATATTGTGGTCCAAACTTCAAGCCTATACAAGTACTGAAGCTATTGTTGATGTTATTTTTTTTTTATTTTTTTATTTTTTTTGAAAGGGCTTTGTTGATGTTATTTACTGTACAATGATATGATAGATACGGTTTGTATTTCCATTAAGTTTCTTGTGCTATATTGTGGTCCAAACTCCAAACCTATACAAGTACTGGAGCTATTGTTGATGTTAAATACTAACAATTTTCTGATTTCATATCAAATTTCCATCCAAATTCGTAGAACCCCGGGATAAGAGGAACCATGAGGAGGGAAGCAACATCAAATTTCTTCTCTTTTCTGTTCTCAAAAAATATAAGAAATTCATAACCATGTTTAGTAATATTTATTAATCAAATATTTTATTGTAATCTTAATTTTTAAGTATTTTTTTATATAATTTTTATTTTGTTCAAGTGCCCCATCTGATTAAAATTCTTAGGTCCGCCACTGGATAGATAGAACTTATATTTCCATTCAATTTCGTATTATTATTGTAGTGGGCCATCCTTTTTGTAGTATTTGAATGATTGATGATATGATGATAGACACAGCATATATTTCCATTCAGTTTCGTGTTATGTATATGTATATATATATATCATTGTAGTGGGTCATACCTTTTGTAGTATATGAATGGACGTACAATGATACGATAGTTACGGTTTGTATTTCCATTAAGATTCTTGTTCTATATTGTGGTCCAAACTCCAAGCCTATACAAGTACTGAAGCTATTGTTGATGTTATTTTTTTTATTTTATTTTTATTTTTGTTGAAAGGCCTTTGTTGATGTTATTTACTGAACAATGATATGATAGATACGGTTTGTATTTCCATTAAGTTTCTTGTGCTATATTGTGGTCCAAACTCCAAACCTATACAAGTACTGAAGCTATTGTTGATGTTAAATACTAACAATTTTCTGATTTCATATCAAATTTCCATCCAAATTCGTAGAACCCCGAGATAAGAGGAACCATGAGGAGGGAAGCAACATCAAATTTCTTCTCTTTTCTGTTCTCAAAAAATATAAGAAATTCATAACCATGTTTAGTAATATTTATTAATCAAATATTTTATTGTAATCTTATTTTTTAAGTATTTTTTTATATAATTTTTATTTTGTTCAAGTGCCCCATCTGATTAAAATTCTTATGTCCGCCACTGGATAGATAGAACTTATATTTCCATTCAATTTCGTATTATTATTGTAGTGGGCCATCCTTTTTGTAGTATTTGAATGATTGATGATATGATGATAGACACAGCATATATTTCCATTCAGTTTCGTGTTATGTATATGTATATATATATATATATATCATTGTAGTGGGTCCTTTTGTAGTATATGAATGGACGTACAATGATACGATAGATACGGTTTGTATTTCCATTAAGATTCTTGTTCTATATTGTGGTCCAAACTCCAAGCCTATACAAGTACTGAAGCTATTGTTGATGTTATTTTTTTTTTATTTTTTTATTTTTGTTGAAAGGCCTTTGTTGATGTTATTTACTGAACAATGATATGATAGATACGGTTTGTATTTCCATTAAGTTTCTTGTGCTATATTGTGGTCCAAACTCCAAACCTATACAAGTACTGAAGCTATTGTTGATGTTAAATACTAACAATTTTCTGATTTCATATCAAATTTCCATCCAAATTCGTAGAACCCCGGGATAAGAGGAACCATGAGGAGGGAAGCAACATCAAATTTCTTCTCTTTTCTGTTCTCAAAAAATATAAGAAATTCATAACCATGTTTAGTAATATTTATTAATCAAATATTTTATTGTAATCTTAATTTTTAAGTATTTTTTTATATAATTTTTATTTTGTTCAAGTGCCCCATCTGATTAAAATTCTTAGGTCCGCCACTGGATAGATAGAACTTATATTTCCATTCAATTTCGTATTATTATTGTAGTGGGCCATCCTTTTTGTAGTATTTGAATGATTGATGATATGATGATAGACACATCATATATTTCCATTCAGTTTCGTGTTATGTATATGTATATATATATATATATATATCATTGTAGTGGGTCATACCTTTTGTAGTATATGAATGGACGTACAATGATACGATAGATACGGTTTGTATTTCCATTAAGATTCTTGTTCTATATTGTGGTCCAAACTCCAAGCCTATACAAGTACTGAATCTATTGTTGATGTTATTTTTTTTTTATTTTTTTATTTTTTTTGAAAGGCCTTTGTTGATGTTATTTACTGAACAATGATATGATAGATACGGTTTGTATTTCCATTAAGTTTCTTGTGCTATATTGTGGTCCAAACTCCAAACCTATACAAGTACTGAAGCTATTGTTGATGTTAAATACTAACAATTTTCTGATTTCATATCAAATTTCCATCCAAATTCGTAGAACCCCGGGATAAGAGGAACCATGAGGAGGGAAGCAACATCAAATTTCTTCTCTTTTCTGTTCTCAAAAAATATAAGAAATTCATAACCATGTTTAGTAATATTTATTAATCAAATATTTTATTGTAATCTTAATTTTTAAGTATTTTTTTATATAATTTTTATTTTGTTCAAGTGCCCCATCTGATTAAAATTCTTAGGTCCGCCACTGGATAGATAGAACTTATATTTCCATTCAATTTCGTATTATTATTGTAGTGGGCCATCCTTTTTGTAGTATTTGAATGATTGATGATATGATGATAGACACAGCATATATTTCCATTCAGTTTCGGGTTATGTATATGTATATATATATATATCATTGTAGTGGGTCATACCTTTTGTAGTATATGAATGGACGTACAATGATACGATAGATACGGTTTGTATTTCCATTAAGATTCTTGTTCTATATTGTGGTCCAAACTCCAAGCCTATACAAGTACTGAAGCTATTGTTGATGTTATTTATTTATTTATTTATTTATTTTTTTTGAAAGGCCTTTGTTGATGTTATTTACTGAACAATGATATGATAGATACGGTTTGTATTTCCATTAAGTTTCTTGTGCTATATTGTGGTCCAAACTCCAAACCTATACAAGTACTGAAGCTATTGTTGATGTTAAATACTAACAATTTTCTGATTTCATATCAAATTTCCATCCAAATTCGTAGAACCCCGGGATAAGAGGAACCATGAGGAGGGAAGCAACATCAAATTTCTTCTCTTTTCTGTTCTCAAAAAATATAAGAAATTCATAACCATGTTTAGTAATATTTATTAATCAAATATTTTATTGTAATCTTAATTTTTAAGTATTTTTTTATATAATTTTTATTTTGTTCAAGTGCCCCATCTGATTAAAATTCTTAGGTCCGCCACTGGATAGATAGAACTTATATTTCCATTCAATTTCGTATTATTATTGTAGTGGGCCATCCTTTTTGTAGTATTTGAATGATTGATGATATGATGATAGACACAACATATATTTCCATTCAGTTTCGGGTTATGTATATGTATATATATATATATATATATCATTGTAGTGGGTCATACCTTTTGTAGTATATGAATGGACGTACAATGATACGATAGATACGGTTTGTATTTCCATTAAGATTCTTGTTCTATATTGTGGTCCAAACTCCAAGCCTATACAAGTACTGAAGCTATTGTTGATGTTATTTTTTTTATTTATTTTTTATTTTTTTTGAAAGGCCTTTGTTGATGTTATTTACTGAACAATGATATGATAGATACGGTTTGTATTTCCATTAAGTTTCTTGTGCTATATTGTGGTCCAAACTCCAAACCTATACAAGTACTGAAGCTATTGTTGATGTTAAATACTAACAATTTTCTGATTTCATATCAAATTTCCATCCAAATTCGTAGAACCCCGGGATAAGAGGAACCATGAGGAGGGAAGCAACATCAAATTTCTTCTCTTTTCTGTTCTCAAAAAATATAAGAAATTCATAACCATGTTTAGTAATATTTATTAATCAAATATTTTATTGTAATCTTAATTTTTAAGTATTTTTTTATATAATTTTTATTTTGTTCAAGTGCCCCATCTGATTAAAATTCTTAGGTCCGCCACTGGATAGATAGAACTTATATTTCCATTCAATTTCGTATTATTATTGTAGTGGGCCATCCTTTTGTAGTATATGAATAGCGGATGATATGATGATAGATACAACTTATATATATATAGTCTTTCTATTTTTAGTTCATCTTGACAATAAATATATTATGATGAAGAATGTGAACCACAAATTATGGAGAAGTTTTGATAAGTGCATACACTTTTGAGTCAAATTATGTAAATCTATTGATCCATATTCTTTGTCCTGATATATTTATTATCAGGATAAACTGATAATAGAATATATATATATATATATAGGGTTATTGGCACATTTCCTTCTAAATTATACGTGAGTTTGCATTTTCCCCCCTAAACTTTTTTTTAGACGTTAAACCCCTTGAACTCTTCTTTTATTTGCCCTTTGTTCAAAATCCTAACGCCATCCATTTTTATGTCATGGAAAATTGCATTACGTTCCCCTGAATATATGCATAATTACATCAAACCGAAAACAATATAATAATATAACTCAAATACCCCTCTGACTAAATTTTAAAAATCAAATTATAAAAATAAAAAATAAAAAATTTAAATAACGGTTAAATAATAATAACAATTATTATTATTATTCATGTATCCCTAAATATCACTTGTTCATTTACAATAACAAGGGTATTAATAATGTCAAAAAAAAAGATAAAAAAATAAAAAAATAAATGAAAATAATAATGATAATAATAATAATAATAATAATAATAATAATAATAATAATAATAATAATAATAATAATAACAACAACAACAAGGGTATTAATACTGTCAAAAAAATTAAAAAATTTAAATAATAATAATAATAATAATAATAATAATAATAATAATAATAATAATAATAATAATAACAACAAGGGTATTAATAATGTCAAAAAAATTAAAAAAATTAAATAATAATAATAATAATAATAATAATAATAATAATAATAATAATAATAATAAATAAATAAATAAATAAATAAATAAATAAAATAATAATTATAATATAATAACAAAATAATAATAAAATAATGATAAATTATAATAAATAATAATAATGATAATAATGATAATAATAATAATAAATAATAACGATAATGATGATAATAATGATGATAATGATAATAATAATGATAAAATAATAATAATAATAATAAATAAAATAATAATAAAATAATAATAAATAATAATAATGATAATAATAATAATAATAATAATAATAATAATAATAAAATAATAAAATAATAAAAATAATAATAGTAATATAAAATAATAATAATAAATTAAAACTTTTTTTTTTCAATTTTCTTGTAATTATTTATTATTATTATTATTATTAGTATTGTTATTATTATTATTTAGTAATTTGATCACCACCATGGATATTTGAGATAGATGGTGGAGATCAATCTAAATATCTACCTTTTAAATTTTTATTTTTTATTTTTTATATTTCTATTATTATTTTTATATTATGATTATAATTATGATTATTATTATATTATTACTATTTTATTATTATATAATTTTTTTTATTTTTATTTTTGACATTATTAATACCCTTGTTATTATAAATGAACAAGTCATATTTAGGGATATTTAAATAAAAAAGATAATTTAAATGATAATTAATTTAAATGATAATTAATCTAGGTTTTATATTTAGGGATATTTAAATATAAAGATAATTTAAATAATTGTTAAATCAATTTAATTTTTTAATTTCTATGTTTATTTAATTTTCACTATCAAAAAAATTCAGAATGTTATTATTATTTAACCATTATTTCAATTTTAAATTTTAAATTTTTATTTTTAAAATTTGGTTGAAGGGGTATTTGAGTTATATAATCAAGGGAACTTAGTACAATTTGCCATGATATAAAAATAGATGGTGTTAGGGTTTTGAACTAAGGGCAAAGAAAAGGAGAGTTCATGGGGTTTAACAACTAAAAAAAAAGTTCAGGGGGGAAAATGCAAACTTGCGTATTGTTTAGGGGATAAATATGCCAATAACCCATATATATCGGTTCCGTTTTGGTCAGTGCGCACTGATGTAACTACATCTAAAATGTACAAATGTAGTTAAATTGCCTAAAGCATACCTAGAGAGAGAGAGAGAGAGAGAGAGAGAGGGGGCGGGAGAGTGGGGTGAATAGGTTTTTACGTCTTTTTCAATTCCTTGAAACAAACTCAAGTTTGTCCCTTAATATAGCTTACATTACAACACATAAACCATACATATAAGTATAGACAAGATAAGCATGCGGTCATTAAAACATTGTTTATACATCAACAAGGATCAAGAGGAAGAATAACATTAAAAACTCATCAATTAAGAATACTTGTATATCAAATAAGATTCAATGTGTTACAATTATGAATCAAAAATACAATTATACACAAATGATTCAATATACAATATCCAAAAGAATTATATACAAAACTATGATCTAAAATATTTGCTTACATATCACACTTAACACAATCTTGTTTCCAAATACATTACAAGCGAATATTTAGCAACAAGATTAAAAGCATACACATATATAAATATGAGAGAGAGATAGAAAGAATTAACACAAGAGATTTTTTAACGTGGTAAAAACTCCAAGGAGGAAACATCCACGAGTTGAACTACAACTATTGGAAACTATATATATTGGATGATAGATTATAAATTCCTCAAAAGTGACCAATTACCTATGATCTACTCTCTATTGGAGTCTATGTCTACCCAATCCCTATTGGTAGATAAGAAATCCTTCAATGATGCGAAACCACCATATATTAATGGAGTCCATGTCTAACCAATATCGTTAGAAGATTAGAAATTCCTCAAGAGTTCATACACATCCCATTTACCACTCTCTATTGGAGTCTATGTCTAACCAAATGCCCAGGCTTACCAATAATGTAGCCAACTCCCTATCCAAGACGCTCATGCCTTTAGAGAGCCTCCAATGCATAGCTATCCTGGCCTCTTGTCCTAACCAAGATTTCTTTGCTTGACTATCCGGACACCTTGTCTTAGTCAAGACTTTATGCCTTTTACAAGGACTTCCTAATTGTGATCCATGAATGCAAATGATGCAAACAATCAATTCAACATAGAACATGTGATCAATACATTTCATGGAAACTAGACTTAAATCATGTGAGAACACAAGTCAAATAGTCTAGATGCAAAACTTGAATTAAAATCTAGAGCTGTGAAAACACCTAACACATATGACTCCTAGTTTTATTCACAAATCTAACACTTGAATAAATCATATACATGAAACACATATCCAAGATATTAGAAACATACTCAAAAATTGCTAGAATCATAAAATGTGTTCAATGAATATTCTAGCCAACATTTAGAGCAAGGATATAACGAATAATCAATTAAATCCTATTAGGCTCTAAATACAAAATCACAAGTGCTAATCCTAAATATGTTCAATTAGAGGATCAAAGCACATGTCAAGGTTATTGATCATAAATTGAATCAATCAATCAATCCACAAATAACCCTAGATATCAAACTAATCACAATACAACTCTCAAACATGTGAAAACCTAGAATCCTAGAAAACTAGTTCACATATGTCTATAATTAGACTTGATTAGGTTTGATTGTGAAGCTATCTTTCTTAATAGCATTCATTATATATACACATACAGATAGAAGAAGAAATCCCAAGGTAATTGAAGGTTATAAAAGAAGAAAACACAAAGATTAGTCAAATACCTATGATTCACGAGCTGGTTCGGTTTTGTGGGTAGAACCATTGGAAAATTTGATCAAACAGCTACAAGACACTTGGAAAAGGTAGAGAACTTGATTATGAAACTTCTCCAACTTGAATCACTCAATTCGGAGTTCAAATGAGAAAGTTATGGTGTTTGGAAGGTGAGAAAGTTTGATGTGAAAATTCTGCACATGTTTTCTATTTTTTTTTTTCTTAGAATGAATGTGAGGGAATGGAGAAATTTAAAAAGGATGAAAGAGAGGGAAAGGGCAGCAAATCGTGTGAAGCCACCTCACTATCCTGTGAGAGGCGCGTGAGCCTCACGGGGCAGAGAGGTGGTGAGGCCATGAGGCTCACGGCCTCCTCACGCTCCCAACCAAGCTTGGCTGTTGGCCAATGCTTGCTTCCCTCGCGTTCTTCGGCCGTATTCGGGCCTTCGAACTCTGAATTCGAATCCATCTTCGGATTATGAATTGTAACTCCCTCATGCACAGGGATGACTACAAAACTTTGATAAAAGGTTGAGAATTCGACTCGGAATACGATGACGAAGACCACTCAATGAATGAGAACGTAAAGTAGCGTAGCTTCCTAGTTTGGACACGAAACCTAATGAATGAGTAACCGAAATGACCGGGACTCAATAAAGAATCATATGAGATCATATTCAATTCCAAAAACAATAATAAAAAAATAAATAAACACAATATCACACAAGTATGTAATTTCATAGACATAGTCCTAGAATATGTAATTTCATAATGTTTATCAAATTAAATCTAATGCATGTGCATACATTACTAAGTATGTGAATGGGTTATATCAATGGTGTACAACTATGCAGGGACACATGAATATCATATGTGTGTGTGTTTGTGTGCCTTTGCCTTGTAAGAGGAATGAGGTTAATTATACCTTTATTGAGCAATGAAGCTTATTTCCCTTTCAAGACACCATCTTGCATGAACCGTAGCCGGGTCTTTCTTTAAAGTTTTGAATCATCATTTCTAAGACCACTAATCAATACAAGAGAAACAACGTTTTGATATGGAATACATGCCAACAAAAACCAAAAACCTAACAACATCAATATCTATGCATGTGGATCACTGATTATGGAGAAGTTTTGACAAGTGCATACACTTTGAGTTAAAGTATGTAAATCTAATGGTTCACATCTAATACACTAATGAAGTTATACCCATGCGCATTGACATTTCTGATATATATACATATATATATATATATTATTGTAGTGGGTCATACCTTTTGTAGTATATGAAAGGACGTACAAGGATATGATAGATACTGTTTGTATTTCCATTAAGTTTCTTGTTCTATATTGTGGTCCAAACTCCACACCTATACATGTACTGAAGCTATTGTTGATGTTATATACTAACAACTTACTTATTTCATATCAAATTTCCATCCAAATTCATAGAACCCCGGGATAAGAGGAACCATGAGGAGGGAAGCAACATCAAATTTCTTATCTTTTCTGTTTTCTCTGTTGATCTTTCTATCCATCAATGAAAAAATACAGGCAAGAAAGCTTCAACAAGCAGTGATGTGCTCTTCTTCATGTGGAGATGTCAAAAACATAAGCTACCCTTTTCGCCTAAAGAGTGATCGAGCTGCATGTGGTGATCCTGACTTTGAACTTTCCTGCCAGAGCAACAAAACCATCCTGGAATTCAGTTCAGGAAAATTCTATGTCAAGAAAATTCTCTATGCTGAACAACTAATCAATGTTGTTGATGTTAATTTAGCCAATGGAAGCTGCGGCCTTCCCCACAAATCTCTATCACAAGCTGAATTACTTGATGGTAATCATTATAGGTTTCAATATTTCAAAAACTATACTGAAGCCAATTTTGTGAGGTGCTCTAGTAATATCAGTAATCGCCCGGATTATCGAAGACTTCCTTGTTCGAACCAATATGTTAATTATGGTGGCCAGAGAATATCTGAAATTCCAAAGTCATGCTCGTTCATTTCAAGGGTGCCTATACGGAAAATCCCATATGTGAATCCTTCTTATGAAGCCATCATGAAGTCGATAGAGTCAGGTTTCTATCTTCTATGGTCAGTTGAGTGCAGGGATTGTCAATCCGATGGTGGTTCTTGTTTTTTTTCGAATCCCTACGAAGAACAATATTATTACTTTTGTGGTAATATTAATTCTTGTTTCAGCATAAAATCCTTAGATTATCCAATGATATTGATTGTCCAATGAATCTAATTAGTTAATACTTATACACTTCTTATGCATGCGTAGGTACACATTCGACTTATGCATTTCTAAAAATCTTCTTCTCTATAGGGTTCGTTGTACTCGTAGTAATATTTCTGTTGGGTATGTATAATTTCCTTTCCGAAAATTCCTGACCTTTTTCTGCTGCTGGTGCTAAATATAGTTAATATTAACTTTCTCTTTTCATGGGCTTGCAGTGGTGTTTCTTCTGTCAAGATTTATCATTGCTATAGGTTTAATTGTGTTTCTTATCCACAAATATATGGCAACAAGGAAAAAAGTCGATAAAGTGGAGAAATTCCTGCACAATCAACAATCATGGATGCCTAAAAGATACTCTTATGTTGAGATCATGGCAACAACAAACCACTTCAGAGACAAATTAGGCCAAGGTGGTTTTGGAACAGTTTATAAAGGTCAACTTGTTAATGGTAGATCAATTGCTGTGAAGGTGCTAGAGAACTCCAAGTTCAATGGGGAAGAATTCATCAATGAGGTCTCTACGATAGGTAGAATTCACCATTCCAATGTGGTAAGATTATTGGGATTCTGTTCAGAGGGATCGAAACGTGCACTTGTATACGAGTATATGCATAATGGATCTCTTGATAAGTATATTTTTGCAAAGAGAGGCATCGGTCAAACATTCAATTGGGAGAAGCTCCATGAAATTGCTTTAGGAATAGCATGTGGGATCAAGTATCTTCACGAGGGATGCGATGTGTGCATTCTTCATTTTGACATTAAGCCTCATAATATTTTGTTAGACCACAATTTCATCCCAAAATTAGCAGATTTTGGCCTTGCAAAATTTTATCCGAAGGAAAATGATTTTGTAAGTGTTAGCGCCTTAAGAGGAACAATAGGGTACATAGCTCCTGAGTTGATTTCTAGGAATTTTGGAGAAGTTTCTAGCAAATCAGATGTTTATAGTTTTGGGATGTTGTTATTGGAAATGGTTGGAAGAAGAAGGAATTCTTATGAAAAGGCAACTCGTTCAAGCAAAGCATATTTCCCTTCATGGGTATATGATCAAATAATTAAAGGAGGAGATTTAGAGCTTCGTGATGCGAGTGAAATTGAATCCACAATAGCAAGACAAATGTGCATAATTGGGTTATGGTGCATTCAAGTGAAGGCAATAGATCGTCCCTCAATAACCAAAGTTGTGGAAATGTTAGAAGGAAGCATTGATGATTTGCAAATGCCTCCTAAGCCTTTCTTTTCTTCTTCTTCTCAGCATAACTCTGTAAGGGAGATTCAGTCAGATTCTTCAACAGAGTTACTGGAGTCTAAATCAATAGAGGAATGTTCTTATGTTGATATGTAATGGTTATTAATTAGTGTAAACTTCAGTACTATCACTGATGGTTATCATAGAATTTCGTATATTGAGTGATTAATTAAATGTATTTTTTTTTCTATCTAGTCCCTAAAAATGTATTTATTTCCTTCTCCTTTTCTGTTAATAAAATACAAAAAGTATTCAAATATCTTATAATCTCCCGATCCTGCAAACTTTGTAAGTGCTTAGGCATCTGAAATGCTTTTAATGTTTTTTCTTAATAGAAAATTGTTTTCAATAACACATTTCTACTAATCTTAATTAGGAATTTAAGATCATCACTAGGGATGGCAAATTTACTATTAACCAATGTCCGGAAAATGTCCGGAAGTTTCCTACATCATATTTGCACTGGGAAGTCAAAGTCCACTGCATTATTGATGTTTGAAAAAAAGCAGGAGGCCCCAATAAAAAACGCATAGAAAGAGATGAGTTCTTTCGTGGAAAAACAAGTGGACGATTTGTCCTTTTAAGACTTAACTTGAAGCTAATCAAGATGATTTTCCATTCAATTTCATTATAATACTGAAACACGGTGGTCCACACCTATTAAATAATTGAGTGGGAAACAATGAGCCGGTAGATTTATTACATTTTCTTTGAATTTGAATTTGTACGTCAAACCTTGCATTACATTTTCTTCGAATTTGAATTTGAATTTGTCAAACCTTGCATTACATGTAGATTTATTACATTTTCTTTGAATTTGAATTTGTCAAACCTTGCATTACGGGGCCATGTCGGTAGAAAAACTCTCAATGATCACTTCATATGACGTTTATAATTTTGACGAGATAAGGTTGGTCTAATGGTAGATCTCACACGTATAACATGAGATTTTGAGTTTGAATCATATCTTTATCGCAAATCCCGAATCGTTGTAATATTTCAAAATATATATAATAAAAAAAAAGAAAAAGAAAAAAAGAATATTTAAGGATATTTGCAAAAGGGGGCTTTGCGAAAGTGTCCACTTCCAAGTTTGAAAGAGCAAAAAAGTCTCCCTATTGTTTTCTTTGCAAAACTGTCTGTTACTGAAGTTTACTTTACATAAAATGTCCCCTGTTGGACTAAACTACCCTTCCCTCTTCAAGGGGGTTGTAATGGCATAACTACCCTTAAGCATTTCACTTTCCCACAATTACCATTCTCTTCCCTTCCCTCCCTTTCTTTCAACGACCCCTATTGAATTCCCTCCCCCATTTTCGAACATATCCTGACCCGACCACAGTCCTCCATCTCCGTCTTCTTCTTTTCCTTCTTCCTTCCCCATCTTCAGTCCTCCCCATCTTTGGGGCTTCAATATTCCTCCTATTCTGAAATTCGTTCTGAACTGTTTTCAACTGAACAGGCGATGGGGAAAACCATTTAGAAACCCTAAAAACAGAGAGATAAAGAGAGACAGAGGCGACGAGGACGATGAGGGATAATGTGTTTGTCTTTCCAGTCTTCAAAAGTTTGCAATTGTGTTTGGGTTTCTCTTGAGTTAGAGTCATGGCAGAGATAGATCGAAGGCAAGGGTACCTAAGCTATGGGTTATAAATCGAAGGCAAGGAAACCAGTTGAGAAAGGAACGATTGGTTTCTTCTCAAGGTTCGAATCGTCAAATGAACCCATCTGCTGCAGGTTAGTGTTTCTTTTAATCTGTGCATTGGAACCTATGAAAGACGATTCTTTGTTTATTATGCTCCCTAATTGTTGTTGGTGTTGTCTTTTGTTGGATAGAGAAATTGCTTGATTGTGATGAGTATTTAGTTGTGATGAATGGGTGTGTGGGCTGTGTGGAGTGTTTAATGAATGAGTGCATGTATTTTGGGGTTGATAAGTCTGTCCATTTCTTGATTTCTTGAAATGTCTTCATCATATGGTCTGAAATTTGTTCTAGAGATTCAGAATGCCAAATTGGGGAAGTGCTGCTGGTGTGTGGCATTTGTTGAAGTTCTGGTAGTTGTGTGGCCTTTTTTGTTGTTTTGTTTTCTATGTCATTTGGTCAAGTGCTGCTGCTGTGTGGCGTAGTTTTGTTGGGATTGATAACTCTTTCTAGGGCTTGAAGTTCGAGTATGGGGCTTGAAACCCTTGTGCAGGGCTTGAAAATACTTTAACAGGGCTTAAAATAGTTTTACAGGGTTTCAAGTCCTTTTACAGGGCTTTAAAAATAATTGTCCATGGTTAGAAAGGCAATTGTTGTTTGTATAATTAGAGGTCAATGTCTTCATTATATGTTCTAGATGTCTTCAATATAGGTTTTGAAATTTGTTCTAGATTTGTTCAGTATAGGTTATGAAATTTGTTATAGATTTTCCTAATGCCATTTTGTTATATTTCTTCATTTGCATATCTTGATTACTTTAACAACATTTACAAGGTCTATGGATACGTTGGATGGGTTCATAGTGCACTGTGATAGACATTGGATTGATGACGAAGTGCTGGGTCCAATTTCCTTTGCATGTCATGACAACAAGTATAGTAAATTGTTGGAAACAGTATGTCACCGGATTGGTGTTAGTAACGATAGATTCTGGATAAACTTAAGTTCAGAGTTTTTAACGGCGAAAGGGAGTTGTACATTATCCATTTTGAGCGACAGTGATGTGTCTTGTTTGCTTTCTCATAATCGATCCTCGTGGACTGAAATACAGGTCGAAGTCGTAGAAAGACCTGTACCGCCGAAGGCAACTGAAAGTGTATTTCAAACTCCGATGAAGTCCAGTATGCCTAAACCCTTTGGTATTTTAGAATCCCCAATTAGTACTCCACAATTCCCGTCAGTGAGTGGTAGCAATTAGCCGTTTGGGCCAGTTGACAACCAACCAACCAACCAACCCCCGGATTTACATATGCCGAGAAAGATGAGGGGACTCCAAGTTCGACTACCAAGCATCCAAAGGCTGAGGTGGATGATTTTGATAGTTCTGAAACCTCTGATACAGAGGATGATCATGAGTGTGGCAGTGACGCGGAATCGTCATCGGACTGTAGAGAAGCTAAAACAAATGGAGCAGCTAACAGTTCTACTCCCTCTATGACGACACGTTGGACAATACCGGGGTCAGAACTGTACTCAATTCAGCATATTAGATCAAAAGAATTATTTGAAGACAAATGAGAATTTAGTGAAATATACAAAGGACAGATGTTCAAGGACAAGAAAACCTTGAAAGGGGTTCTAGGGTTCAATGCAATGCAAAAGAGGTTTGATTACAGGGTTCGACGATCGAATCATACACGATTCGTTGCAATATGTAAAAAGAGAGATTGTAAATGGGTTTTTAGGGCAGGGAAGTCAAGAAATGGGACGTATTGGAATGTGAAGTCCGTTGGCTCTGAGCATACATGTGGTGATAATGGAAACTACAACGTAGATTTTCACCGTGTAAGTTCCTATGTAATAGGGCAATTGTTTGCAAAACAGCTTGCCGATCTAGGACGCAACCTCCATCCTAAAGATATAATGACTGACATGAAGGATAAGCACGACATAAACCTGACATACAACAAAGCATACAGGTCTAAGAACCGCGCTTTAGAAAGTGTTTTCGGTGATCCGTTGGAGTCATTTAAGATGTTGCCCGCATACTTTCAGATGTTGGAAAAATATAATCTGGGAACGAAAACCAAGATTGTAACCGATAGGAAAAACCGGTTCAAATATGGATTCATGGCACTTGGGGCTTGTATAGAGGGATTCAATACAGTTATTAGGCATGTTATTGCCATCGATGCTACCCACTTGAAGTCCAAGACTAGGGGTGTTTTGTTAGTTGCAGTATGCAAGGATGGTAATGAGATGATATACTCGTTGGCATTTGGGTTTGCCAATTCCGAGTGCTTAAAGTCGTGGACATGGTTCTTGAAGCAACTTCACGACGTGATCTTGCATCCTAAACTTGTGATGATAGTTTCGGATCGGCACATGGGTATCTCTAATGGCATGAGATCAATATTCCCCAATGCAGCACATGGGGTTTGTGTATACCACTTGGCCAAAAATCTGAAACAACATTGTAGGAAGCGAGGTGACGTGATTAGTCTTTACTATCGTGCTACATATTCCTACCTTGTTGATGATTTTGACCGTTCAATGGCTTCGTTGAAATCCATTCATCCTAAGGTTTATGATGAGCTCATTGAGGTTGGGATACAGAAGTTTTCACGTGTCCATAGCCCCAGGAAGAGGTATCATATGATGACCACCAACATTGCAGAGTCAATGAATTCAGCTCTACTTGCAATCCGGAAGTTGCCTATCACATCTATTGCCGAATTTATCAGAGATTTGTTGCAACGTTGGTTCCACGATCGTCGAATTAATGCAAGAGAAACATCCACATTCTTGACTACTGATGCAGACCAACACATCAAAGATAGGGTGTTAGCATCGCAACGGTGTGTGGTTCACCCCATTGACTTCAATAGGTTCAAGGTACAAGACCAATGGAAGGGAGCCATTGTGGACTTGGAACAATGTTCATGCTCATGCCGTGAATGGGACCTAGATGAGCTATCGTGTACACATGCCATGGCTGTTGCAACGTATGTTTACATAATGTTTATTTACATTTTTAATAACAATCATAATCCAAGAATTTTATTTGTTTTTCATTTTTTATTATTTGTGTGTTTTGTATTAGGCTTAAAGGTATGCTTATCAACTCATTATGTTCCGACTTTTTCACAACCGGGTGGCTGAAACAGGCATATGACATGTCTTTGAACCCTGTTCCAGAACCTGAAGCGTGGGACATTGGTGATGATGTTCGTAATCGCATTGTCTTGCTATGGAAAAAAAAACGATTGACAGGAAGATCAAAGAAATATCGGATGCCTTCTGTTGGGGAGAAACGAAAGCAACAAACGTGTGGGAATTGTGGCCATAAGGGACACAATAAAAAAAGTTGCTCGAACCCATCATGTAGCATAGGGAAACCATAAAAAAAACCACGTGCTTGTAGCGTGTGCAAGAAAGAAGGACATAACAAACTTACGTGCCCAGATAGGGATAACCTACTCGAACCCAGTTTGGCATCCCACCTCAGCTCGGATGACACTAACACAGACGAAAAAGACGTTGATTATTAGGTATGGGTGAGACTCATCCTTTCCTTGTAATAGTTGTTTAAAAAATAAAATATTTGAGAGATAGCAGTTTCTTACACTTTTGTTGTTGCATACACATACACCTTCATTGTAGGTTGAAATTCAAGACTACAAGGAAGTTGTTGCTGTGCTGATGGTGCAGTCGTACAATATGTACAACATTTTACAACATTTTAGGTGATGCTGTTTATGTTGTTACAACTATTTTTAAGTTGAAAAATAGGAGCCCCCAGCCCAGCATGTGTTTACAATTGTTTTTCACTTGTTGTGTTGATGTATGATAATGGAATAATTGTATATTCAGGAATATTTGTTGTGGCCTTGCCCTGTGATGGAATAATACAATCTTGTAATTTCTAGTATATATTGTGGTATACTGTTCGTTGTAGTATATACATACTGGCCTTGTCATTATTGATCCTAGGCAATTCATTGTCTGTTTCGTGCAAGACAGGGCTTTAATTTATATATCATTATTATTTTCGTAAGCCCTGAACTAACAAATGTGAAGCCCGTTACATAACATTGATGTGTGAAGCCCAGAAAATTTGTTGTCTGTTTCAGGCATGACAGGGCTTCAAATTCTTTATTTATATTTCCATAAGCCCTGACCTATGAATTGCAAGCCCTGGAAGAACATTAATTACCCAGATTAGTATGAAGAACATTGATTTGTTAAGGCTTACGGGCCGAGGTTTTTGTTTGGTCGTTAACGTTAAGGTCTAAGCCCATGATAAATAAACTCAAATTGAATGTAATTAACTATTTTAAATCCAAAAGAATTGATTTCTGAAATTAAATTAAATAGAATAAAAGGAAATTAAATGGAATTAAATTTAAGAGATATTAATGGTGTCTTTTCCATTTGAGAAACAGGATAATCGGTGCATTGGGTAGTGAACAGGCATCCAGATGCAATTATGCAGAAGACTTTTACAGTTACCAAAACGGTCATGACTGGTTACCATTGTGACTTTTCATTCATGGTGAACGTTTGCATCCCATTATAAATACCTTGTCCCTGTTACATATTCGTTTCACTGTTCATTTATATTTGTTCATCTTTTTTTTTTTTTTTTTTTTCATACAATGGCAGCAAACAATATCGGCAATCATGTTGGCAGGCAAGTTCGTGAGACAGACATGCTAGAATCAATATTTGAATGTCTGAGGCAACGAATTGCAAATGCAGAGAACACCATCCGTGATGAGCGAGCAAATGCTAGATGCTTGACTGTTGACAATGCAGTTTTGATGGGAAAAGTTGAAAACCTGGAAGCAGAAATAATCAATTTACATGTTCAGATGGAGGCAAGAGAAAATGAACTTAACGGTCTTTACACTCTTGTTGAAAAACTGCAGAAGAAGATGTTGGACTCCAATATTCCACCATCTCCCTGGAGAAAAGCCTCTTATCATGCCATTCACAGACCCTACAGTTTGCTGCCCTTGTTATGCGTTTTATGTTTGTGTTACAATTTTCTGCACTACAGTTTGTGTTTCCTGCCCTTGTTATGCCCTTGTTAATGTTAATTTCATCTTTTTTTTTGCGTTTTAAGCTTATGTTAATTATTTCTGCCCTACAGTTTACTGCCCATGCATTTCCGTTAGACAATATATCTCTAACATCTACACAAAAGGCAATATACATAACAATGAACCAGAAACACCCTGAAAGTTATCTTTTATTCATATTAAAAAAAGGCACAGAAGGCAGTATACATAACCATCAACCAGAAACACCATTTCACATACCATTTCACCTAAATTTACCCACTGTTATTCCAATAACAAACATAACAATTAGGTATAGTGGAAATGGAAGGAAATTTCTTTGGGTTTGTACGGGTTCGTTGTCTTCTGTTGTAGCAGGAGTATGAATACAAAGTTCACGCTGAACGTCACGGTTTCAGAGAGCTTGATATGCTTCATCAACCGTACTAAATTTCTGGTAAGAAGCACCCTTGAATCCATCAATTTGATCATGACATTCCGGCCATGAGTTGAAGACACCGGTTTTCCTCCCTTTGAAAACGACATACACCGTTTTCTTCGCCATTTCAAACAACACACTGTATGACACTTCAATAAACAAACAACCGACAAACGAAAATATCAGATTTAAATATTTTTTTAATAATGGCAAAACAACAAAGTAAATCTTTCGATAACATAAAACATTCGACAACACAAACATTAAATGAAATCGAAGGTAGAAAGAAAACCGGTTATGGTTAATCGGAGGGACCAATTCAAAACACAAACATTAAACACTAACACTTCAATGCACTGTTAATAGGGCATAGAAGTCTTTCAGAAGAAATCGGAGGTAGAAGCTATACTTGCTTGTAACTTCGATTTCTTCCGAAAACCTCCATGCCCATCGATAAAATTCACATAGCCTGCAAAATTAACCTGTGCCCGTGTGCGGTGGTCGACAGTTATGGTGTAGAAGATGAAGGATGGAGATGGGTAGAAGTTGGGAACAGTTGTGGTGTAGAAGATGAATGATGGAGATGGGTAGAAGTTGGGGAGAATATGAAAATCTAATGACGATGAAGATCTGAAATAAATAAGATGATGATGATGTGGGAATGGGATCAATAAATATCGTCCCGGAACCATAAATAACCCCATGGATGTGGGATCCAGCTGTGGTCCACTTTCAATTAGTGGGATCCAGCTGTGGTCCACTTGCTTCTTTTCAATGCAATATATTTGAAGCCCTGTAATCGGAACTGAAGCCCATAATCATTGTACAGGGCTCGGATGATATACTTTTTTATTTAATATTAATTTTGGAAATTTTTAAATTTTTTTCCTTCCATAAGGAATTAGTTATACAACATGTGGCAACACCCTAGATGTTCCACAGTACTGAAAAACGAAATCTAGTAAATGAGGCCTTAGTGGTACACTATATAGTGGTATAATAGTGCAAATGTCACACATTGTTTTACTAGGGGAAGAAGTGTTACTAAGTAATTGTAATGGAGTTGGTAACGAGATATTTTTGTGACCGTCCGATTCTCCCAAAAAAACTCTATAAAGTTGTCCACCTACGTTCCATCAAATTCGGACCGTCTCGATCGGGAAGAAAACAACTGGACCCACATCATCGGATGCATAAACAAAATACATTCAAGCCCTGCTGTAATTTGTGAAGCCCAGATATTAAATAATGGACTTCTGGCATACATGCATATTAATAGCTTTGCTGAATGTTGAATAGGTGGGCTCAAGCCTAGATGAAGCCCGAATAACTGGTAGGATAAAAGCCCACCCGTTGAATTACCCCAAAACCGTTTTGGTGGGATACAGCTGTGGTCCACTTGCTTCTTTTCAATGCAATACATTTGAAGCCCAGAAACAATACATTTGAAGCCTTGTAAGAATGTGTAAGGACAAAACTGCCCTTCTTTCATCTCCTTCAGTTTACAAAAGAACTTTCCCGCTACACCACGAACTGAAGAACTTTCCCGCTACACGATCATCTTCTCCATATCAAGTTGGGTCATCTTCTCAGTCGTTCTCCTGTGCACCGGAATCCAATCCGACCATAATCGACCCGATTGTGCTACCTACCACTGTCAAGTTTGAAATCGAGCAAACACAGTCACTGTAAGTCCCGTGGCCCCACTTAAGCTTCCAATGTCATTGAATATCTCGGTCTTTTACTGTTGTTTAAATAGAATGAGGGATTTATGGTTTTGGATTTGTTGCCTATGAAATGGGGTTTGTGTATGTAGTTAAGGTGTTTGATGAAATGCCACATCAAGGTTTTAAGAGGTGCAGTACTGTTGTAGTTAAGAATCCAAGTATTTTAAGAGGTGATTTTGTGAGGGTTGGTGGACTATGCATATGAGGTTTGTTTGTTACGATCATGCCATGCTAGGGGACCCCGTATGTGTTTGTTTGTGTTGATGGTGTATGTATGGTGTATGTACATATGTTTGTGCTGACGGTGTATGTAAATTTTGTTTGTGGCGATGGTGTATGTATGGTGTTATTAGGCTGGTGATATGGAATCCTTTTGAAAAGAGAAAGAGGGCTAAGCCCGGGAGGAATGTTTTAGGCATGGGAACCATTCCTAGCCTATAATATTGTTCCTAGGCGCTCACCTAAACTGCTATACTGTTACTGTTAATGACAAAAATCATGTTTTTCCTTTTTATTTTTTTTCAGGGTTTAAGGATATAATGTCTTGGCTGTTAGTTCAGTGTGGTGAGCATTGGAAAGGTAACGCATTTACCGGTCGTATTTCGTTTTCAGTACGTGTAACAAAAAAAGACAACGGAGTGTACAATGAATTGGTGGAAACGATATACTAGAGGACATGGGTTAGTAGAGACCAAATTGAGTTGAAGCTAACTTCGCATGTGGAAATGGGAGTTGATAAAGTTACATTGTTTGTTATGAGTGACGACGATGTAGAGTTCATGATTATGCATAAGGAAAAAGGTTGGGCTGCAATTGATGTTGAATTTGTCAACAAACCTGAGTTTCGACCTCCACCAAATCCAATCAACTCAGCGTGTACGGTATCCCCTATTAAACCCACCGATATTCCACTGTCTTCGGCGGCTACTCCAAACCATAAATCAGTTAGTGGGAGCAATAATCCGTTGGCATCTCAGGCTTCACCCGGATTTACGTCAACAGGCAATGAGGAAGTGACGCCAGCATCTACTACCAAGCATGCATTTGTAGGTGAAAATGATAGTTCCGAAAGCATCGATACTTCTGGAAGGTCCGATAGTTCAAAAACCAGTGATACAGAAGATGATAGTAGAGGTGATGATGATGATGGTGTGTAAGCGGCAACAGTTCTTGGAACAGAAGAACGAGGGGTTAGTGGAACACCCAACAGTTCTTCACCTTCCATGAACACACGGTGGATAGTATCAAGCTCAGAGCTTTACTCAATTAAAGCCGTTCGATCTGTGGATGTGTTTGACAATTCAGCATATCAAGGTCCATTATACAAAGGACAGATGTTCAAGGACAAAAGTACATTGAAGCAAGCTGTAGGGTCGTATGCCTTTGCAGAGAGGTCTGAGTACAGGGTTTCACGATCTTCGAATACACGATTCACTGCCCAATGTACTCAGAGAGGTTGTGGATGGGTTCTTCGGGCATGGAAGTCGAATAGGGGGACTTATTGGCATGTGAAGGCGTTCGTTAATGAGCACACATGTGAGAGAAATGACAACTACAACGTTGAATTTAAACGTGTAAGTGCAGCTGTGATAGGGGATTTGTACGCAAGTAAATATCGCGATCCCGGGCGCATCATCCGTCCTAAAGATATAATTTATAAGATGAGGGAGCAGCATGGCATAAACCTCTCTTACAAAAAAGCCTATAGGTTGAAGGAGCACGCTTTGAATCAGGTTTTCGGCGATCCGTGGGAATCCTTTCAGAGGTTGCCGTCTTTTTTTTATGTTTTGGAACAATCAAACCCCGGGACTATAACAAAGATCAAGACGGACTCGAAAAACCAGTTGAAATATGCATTCATGGAAATTGGAGCCTCTATAGAGGGGTTCAATTCTGTTATTAGGCCGGTTATCTGCATCGATGCTACCCATTTGAAGGCTAGGACTAGGGGTGTCTTGTTAGTTGCGGTGTGCAAAGACGGAAATGGGATGATATACCCTTTGTCATTTGGGTTTGCAAACTCTGAATGCACAAAGTCTTGGACTTGGTTTTTGAAGAAACTCCGTAAAGGGATCCAAAATTCGGACCGTGTGATGTTAATATCGGATCGGCACAATGGCATATTTAATACAGTTGAAACCATATTCCCAGATGCAGCACATGGGATTTGTGCGTACCACTTGGCACAAATTTTGAAAAGATTTTGCAAGCAAAGGGATGATGTGATGTGGCTTTACTACCGTGCTACATATGCATACCGTATCGAGGAGTTTGACCGTTTAATGGGTGAGTTGAAAGAAACGTGTCGAAAGGTGTACGATGAGCTCATGACCGTTGGGGTAGAGAAGTTTTCACGTGTACATAGCCCTAGAAATAGGATCTCTTTTATGACCACCAACATTGCTGAGTCAATGAATTCTTGTCTACTTGCGGTCAGAAAACTACCGATCACCACAATGGCGGAATGTATCAGAGATTTGTTGCAAAGGTAGTTCTACAATCGTTGGATAAATGCAGGTGAAATGTCTACATACTTGACAACGTTAGTAGACGAGCACATTAAAGATTTGACAGATACAGCGAATAAATCTGAGATTCACCCCATTCACTTCAATAAATTTAAGGTAGACGACAAATGGATTCCTAGAACCGTCGACCTTGATAACAGTTCTTGCTCATGCCGTGAATGGGATTTAGATGAGTTGTCGTGTTCTCATGCAATGGTGGTTGCTAGGTATGGTTCCCGTTGTTTTAACTCTTTACATTTTTCTGTTGTGGTTTACTTTACAAACTTTAATTTGTTTTTGTTGCTGTGTTATGGCCTAGGTTCAAAGGTAGGTCAGTCAACTCAATGGCTTCTGAGCTATACACAACAGGATTTCTTAAACATGCTTATGAAATGAGTGTCAACCCTGTTTCGGATCCCGAATCTTGGGACATTCCTGATGCAATTCGGAACCGTATCGTATTGTCATGGAAGAAAAAGATTCTGCCAGGAAGACCAAAGAAGTTGAGGGTACCGTCCGCCGGGGAGAAAAGAAAGTTACCTTCTTGTTCAAAGTGTGGAAAAAAAGGACACAATAAAACAAGTTGTCCAGAACCATCATCTAGCACAAGCAAACCAGCCAAAAAAGCTCGATCGTGTAGCATTTGTAAGAAAGAAGGTCACACCAGACTGAAGTGCCCGAACAAGCCACCTGAACCTACCTTGATTGACACGGACGAAGAGAAAGCCGCTGGGTCTGCAGTCATCTAAGTGTCTTGGCTGTGACCTGGAGCTGTGAACATTGGATCTTGTTGTAGGGAATTTGTTAACCTGTTTTTTTTTGAAGGTTTATAGTGTATGTATGTATATTTGTTTGTGTGGTACACTGGTGTACCAACATCAATAGGTTTATATATCATTTGTGTTCATTGGAAATGCTATTTTGTTTGACTTTTTGTGAATGTGTATGGTGTATGTATATTTGTTTGTGTTTTTGTTGTTGGCTGTTGAACCAAAACAAGTTTACAATAACTGGGTGCTGATATTGCTGTAGTACTTGGTTGGGGCTACTATTATTGATGTTGAAAACAGATGATGAGTTAAGCCCGAGAGTAAGGTTTAAGGCCTAGGAACAGTTCTTAGGCCCAAAATGATTTATTCCTAGGCCTTGAAAACTTTCCCAGGCTCAGTTGTTCGTAGTCGCCACGTCATCAGTATAGGAATCGGGACTTTAAGCCCAAGAGGTTGAAGGCCTAGGAATTGGTACTTTAAGCCTAGGAACAAATCCTAGGCCCAAAGTGGATTTAATTTCGATTTAAATAATTTTTTTTATTTTTTTTTTTCCGATTGCACGGGATGTTTTTAGAAAGCGATGTGCACGCATCGGAATTGATTTCAGCACTGTAAATCTAATACGGGAGATCGATTCAAGCAACGAGAACACCAAACAAGCTTTTGACATAACTCTTAAGCACTTAGGGGTTAATATTTCTAGGGTTGTTTGCTATCTCTAGTGTTACGAGTACCGATGTACTTGTTCCACCGTTCGATGATCAAGAAACTTCACGTATAGTTTTGAATTGATACCCCTTCATCGTTGGACCATGCCGATCGTTGAGATTATTGCGGGGCCCCCATAATTTCGTATACATCGGAAAACTGTAAGGCTTGGGAACAAGTCCTTGGCAACGTTCCCAGGCTCAGTTGTTTTTCGTTGGAAACGTTTGCCCGTGACACGTGTAACGACGGAGCCCACATATTACACAACACATCATCGTTGCTGAGTAGTGGAGTACAGATGGAACCCAATTCTTCTTCTCATTAAAGTCTCCATCCCATCACCGATCCTTCCTCTTCTTCACTCGTTCTTCACGTGTTCCAAAACAAGCAAAGTTAGGGTTCTTCATCACATATGTCCTGATTCACACAGGGTTTTACCTGATTTCCTTCGTCACATTTTTTCGATTTACATCTGTAAAGTGTGAGAACACCAATGGGAAAGAATTCTGTTTATGTGGTTTTCAGAGGAAGGAAAACAGGTGTGTTTAGTTCTTGGCCTGAGTGTCATGAACATGTTGTTGGTTTTCCAGGAGCATCTTACAAGAAGTTTAACTCAACCGATGAAGCATATAAAGCGATAAGTAGTGTGAATGTTGGTGAGAAGGTACCTGAGAAGAGTGAAAGCCATTCTTGGCCTCAATCTTATGTGAATGTTACTGAGAAGGTATCTTAGAAGAGTGAAAGCACTGGTGTGATGTTGTGTTTTTTCGTATTCGTTTTTATTATGGGTGTTATGGTAGGCAAGTTTGTTTGACATCACTTTGTTTGTTCTATTCTGCTCGTATGAGTAATGAAGTTGCATTTTTTTTGTGCTGTTTATGTTTCTTTACTTAATGAAGGAAAAATTAATTTGTTCTGTTCTGTTATGTATGGACTATAAAATGCACCTGTGAAATGTGTAAAGCATATGAAAAGAAAACCAACTTCCATTACATTAGGACCCCACTTCTGATACAAAAAAAACCTTCACAAAACATGCAATAATAATAATAATAATAATAATAAAAAGGTGGTACAAAAAGTCTGTGTTTTTGTTCAGGGTGGTGGAATGTTGAAGTCCATCAACTTCTTCTGCATCTGTTCAACCAGTTGGTAGAGCCCATTGAGTTCATTGTCCCTTGCTTCAATCTCAATGTTTAAGTTGATGATTTCAGCTTCCAGATTCTGAAACTTTCCCATCAAAACAGTATAATCATCACGTAGCCGTTTTGCATTTTCACGCTTCTTCACGATGGTCTCCTCAACCATCGTAACCCTTTCATGCATCACTTCGAAAATGGCATTCATCCTGTGACTGCTACTGCCGTTGCTCCTACCGTTTGCTTCCATTTGAATTTGTAGAAAGGAAACTTGGTGACTTCTGTGACCAATATGCAACTGATATTTATAGTGAAAAACTGAAGAGTCACATTGACATTGATTTCATTGAAGAATGAACCATTATAACCTTTCAAATACCCAATACAAAATGAACCATTGTGGGTTGCTTAAATGAACCAATGTGCCTTACCAGATTTATTGTACAGCTGTTTCTGGAAAACTTGAATCCATTTCCCAGTTTATTGCGGGTCTAGGTCCAATTATTCAGGCCTGTTCAAATTGTTCCTAAGCATATCAGACTTTCATGATATGGACCATGGAGTTTTATGTGACTGGGCGTGTAGGAGTTTTATCTTCTAGGCCTAGAAGAGTTGTTCCCAGACCTAACAGAGTTTTTCACAGTTCATATATATTACATAGACGATAGAGGATAGAGGATAGAGGATATTAGCAAAAAGGGCACATGAAGGGGCTATTTTTTTCACAGTTATTGGATAAATACATCATTTAACAAAGACGGTGACTGGGACCATTGTTGATGAGTACAAGTATCCTAAGCCTGGGAACAAATATCGTAGGCCTTTCAGAGTTGTTCCTAGGCCTAACAGACTTTTTCACAGTTCATATATATTACATAGAGGATATTAGCAAAAAGGGCACATGAAGGGGCTATTTTTTTCACAGTTATTCGATAAATACATCATTTAACAAAGACGGTGATTGGGACCCTTGTTGATGAGTACAAGTATCATAAGCCTAGGAACAAATATCGTAGGCCCAAAAGAGTTGTTCCCAGGCCTAACAGACTTTTTCACAGTTCATATATATTACATCATAAACAAAATTCAGGAGCACAAAACAACCTTATCAGCCAAAACACAGGATTCCGAAGCTGTCGAACTCTAGGGGGAATTACAGACTTGTCCATTGGTGTAAATATCACATGCAACGGCTTTACGGAAGTTTTTGATATTCTTTTGTCCAAAAATCGATTTCCATGGAGTTGGTACTCCAGCCATAATCAACTCAGCATACTTCATTACAAAGGCACCACAACTGCTTCTGTATATATTTGAGTCAAACATAAGTATCTTTAGGAAATTAAATAAAGTGCATAAACTGTAAGGCTTAGGAAGTCAAACATACCCATCATCTTGTTGTGGAATGACATCACTATGCTGAGATTCAACTGTGAATGGGGTGGCATGTGGCTCCATCTTCAGTTCTTCGTAGTAACCGGCATGCTTCAAAATAGATGGCAATAGGTACAGCAGCCCACGAATGTCCTTTAGATAACTACTCAATCCGCTCTTCCGTTCATTCAACGAGTCAAATAATAGTACTTTTCCTTCCTTCAAAAGTACATGGCATAACACCTAATGGTTGGGAACGTTGCACGGAATGATGACCTATATATACAATAGATTAGGCCCATGGTGGAAATATATAATGACAACGCAACTGAGTTTCCAGCAACTTACTGAATCTAGTTCCCACCAAGGTTGAGGGTACAGAAGGTCATGCCCTGTAACATGTCTGAGGATGTCTGTACTTGGTTGGTAATTTAGTGGAACGAATTCTGGGTAGTCTTCCCAAACATTCACATATTTTGGAGAAGGTTCGGTAATCTTCTTGCCCCTTTTTTTGCCCTTTTTTTTCTGCTGCGGAGAAGGAGGAGAACTAGTTTGTTGCTGTTCAGTTTTTCCCTACTCATCCTTCTCCCAATGTGCTAGCTCCCTATCCTTGTCCAGCATTTGCATTTCAAGTGACCACTTAATGTTTAAGATAGTCTGTCATATAAAAAAAGACATTCATTAGAGCATTATTATATATCAATCAATCATAGGCTCAAAATTAAATGCATTACAACACATTGTCAGAAACATGCATAAACACATTTTCATATACCATATCATATAATAAGGGTGATACTTATGAAGAAAGATGTGGTAACCAATCCAATATTCTGCATGTAGTTAAGTTCACTGCTCGATCGCCTCTTCCACAGGATATCAAAGTAACTATGAATGTGCTGTGTATATTGAAGATGTACGTTACGGAATAAGTAACATAAACCCTTAATAAACAGAAAGAAATATATAGTTAATTATTTTACCAAATCTGATATCCACTTGTCAACGTTGATCAGGTCTTGAAAATGTTGACGTGTCATGGGCATCACTTGACCTGTATAATAACTATTACCAAATGAATACATTACATTAGCACAATTATTCAAAAAGGAAGACATAAACACAAGCATGGCAATATAACATAATACAGTAATGGAAAATTACCAAACTGGGTCGTCCCTCTTCAAAAAAGCATTGAACTCAACTGAGTCTACATCTTCTAAGATGTGATGTGATTTCTTTGTCTTCTTAGGCATCGGATCTGTGTACGGGTCAACTAGATACCTCGAACGCTTTCGAGCCCTCTGTTTGTCGAAGTCTTTATACTGAACATTAGGGTCGGCCTCTGTAAGTTCTGTGACACTACCGGGAAGGTACTGGCCAATAAAACTCACGAACGGGGATGGATAGTCTTCCAAGTCAAGGAAGATTTTTCCCCCGAGTGCTACATAAATAAAATATGTAGTAAGTAGAAACATATACATAACATAAACAATAAGAACATGAACACTATGAAAGACTACTAATTATTGATATGAGGAAATGTTATTTTGTTTAATTGGGAATGGTGAAGTGGCTGTTTTGTTGTTCTTGATGGTAGATATCAACGGGTATATAAATGTACCTGCTGTAGGATGCGAATTTGATAACTGAAATATATTTTTTGTAATTATTATTTTCTGTCATTTATGCAAAACTGATTTGCTAAGAAAGTTCTAATGCATTCTGTTTTGAAATACTGTCTTCTTTCCAGGCTTTTAGTTCATTAGAGCCGAACTATGTGCCACCAAGTATTAAAAGACTACTAAACCAACTATTTATAGAATGTACCTGGATTGCAGTAGCCCCAACAGCCTTATCGACCTCCACAACAGCAACAACCTCTTTCTCATCAGCCTTAACACCAACAGCCTCACCTTCTTCTTCAAAAGCAGCCCTATCACAATCACCCTTACCACCACAATCCTCCTCACCACATCCTTATCAGCAGCATCCTTACCACCACAATCCTCGTCCATAGCATCCTCCTCAACAACACCCTCATCACCGGGACCCTTACCGCCAACATTCTCCTCAATAGAATCCTCACCAACATCCCTATCAGCAGCAGCCTTACGACCGACATCCTCCTTCATAGCATCCTCCTCAATAGAATCGTCATCAACAGCAGCCTCATCTCCGGCACCCTTACGACCAACATCCTTCTCCATATGATCCTCATCAACAGCAGCCTTTTTACCAGCACCCTTACCACCAACATTCTCCTCATCAGCAGCCTTTTCACCAGCACCCTTATGACCAACATCCTCCTCCTCCATAGGATCCTTATGACCAACATCCTCATCATCTTGCTCAGGAGCATACTAAACATCAACATAAATGAATTATGGACTAAACTATTATATATGAATAATAATATAATGGCAATATAACTTCATATCTAACCTTCATCTGCTTCCTAATGTTTGCAAATTCATTTGTACAAAACACAATGATACGTTTCTCACTCTCAAGCATAGCAGTATATAGTTGTGACATTGTGGAAGACACCTGAATTTTGCAATAATTAAAACGCTGCATACAATCATAACATACTAAAAGTCTAAAACCAAATATTGTACATGGAATCATACCTTAGAATCTACATCAGAGAATAGACGCTTCTTAGAAGGAGGGAAATAATCTTTGAAAGATGTATTGCTATTTCTCCCACAGAGGCTCCTATCTCCTTCACAACAGAAGCGCCAATACCATCACTGTCATTGCTTATCTCAGCATAATCAACTCCATCATCATCAGCTTCTTCCACTTCAGTTGGACTTATTACCAACGCCAATTTCTCCCTCTTCTTTTCAGGGAGTGGTTCACAAACGTATTTCAACTTCAATGATTTGAAGTAATCTGTACCCTTTTCATAAGTTTCAACTCCCTAACGATATACAAGCATCTACATATAAGGAAAAAACAATTGTTAGCGAATGATCAACAAATAATTAACTAACTACAAAAAATGGTCATTATGTACACACCATCGATAATGTGAATCTTGATTCAATATTTGAAATTCTTGTACTAAATTCCCATCTAGTGAACCGTTAATACCCCGTACCAACACGCTTTCCAATGATATTTTCAAAACGAGTTACGGTCTCCATGGCCCATACCTATACAATTTAAACTAACTTATATCAATCAATGTTTTTCAATCCAAAAAAGTGAAATGAGATACACTAAAACAAAGTTTGATAACATGCTAAATTTTCTAAAACTTACCTGAAGTACTAGAGGGAACCTGGTCAAATTGTAGGTATAATATTTTGATTTCTTTGTCTTCTCTACCTCAGCCTGCAGCTGCTTCCCTTTGTTTTTATCTTTCCCTTTCCCTTGCCCTTTCCCTTTCACTTCTTCTTCTATTGACTTCTTCTTCCCCTTCTTCGTCTTTTTTTTCTTGTCTTCTTGTTGTTGTTCTTCTTCTTCCCCTTTTTTGTCTTTTTTTTCTTGTCTTCTTGTTCTTCTTGTTCTTCTACTAACTTCTTCTTCCCCTTCTTCGTCTTTTTTTTCTTATTTTCTTCTTCTTCTTCTTCTTCTTCTAAGTCTGTATTCTTATTCTTCTGCACCTTCCGATTCTTATCTTCCTTCTTTGATTGACCTCTCAGTTGGGTGAGCCATCTATTCAGTACACCCTTCAAAAAATATAGTGTAAAACTAAAGATGTAAGCACCCCATGGAAATTTTTTTAAATTCTTCTTCCTTTTCAACCAATGAAAATAGCCACCCCGAGATGGCTGTGGTCCGACCGTCATCCGTGCCAAAGAATTGGCTCACCATATATATATTGATCATCTTGTACGCATCTTCACTCTGTTCGGACGTCATTTTCCTCAAAGTGCCGTACAATATCTCCGCAGTCGGCCTTTTTCCTTTGAAGATTCTTCTAAGCATCGAATCCTCTCTGACTTCGCTGCTATTAGCAAAACCTTTGGGCAGCTGTCCCATCTTCAAGCTGCTGCATAAACAAAATTCTTCTTGGCCAAAACGGGCTTGATTATTCCCCAAACCAAACCACATCTCATCTTCTCTTTGTCCTTTGGGGTGAATGATCTCCTTTTTCAATATATTGTGGATAAGCTGCCCGTAAAGTGTCAACGGTTCTTTCAAGTCCAAGTATATGCCGAAAGGGCCTTGTTTGAATTTTTCCTCCAAACCAAATTTCTGGAGGACGGATTTCAACTCTGTAATGAAAAATGGATGACTTCCACTATTTACTCTCGCGGGAACCCAAGTCTCATGGTCTGGGAACTGCCACAAACCCACATTCGAATTTCTCGGCATCTAAACAATGAAAACAAAAAGATAACATCAGTAAATTTCAGTCCCAGGCTTATGAAAAAAAGTTCTAGGCTCACAATTAAGCGTGTATCTTCAGTCTCAAGCTCAACATCACTACCAGGCTTACAAAATAAATTCAAATAATACACATTCAACATCAGTCTTAGGCTCAAAATAATACATACATGCATCCATCATTGATCCATCGGCCCTAGATTTATGAAAATAACTCATATGCCCAACATATACATTCACCACCATTAAACCTAGGCTCTCTAAGTGCAACATAAGTCAATTTCAGTCCCAAGCTTATAAAAAAAGTCCTAGGCTCACAATTAAGCATGTATCTTCAGTCTCGGGCTGAACATCACTACTAGACTTACAAAAAAATTCAAATAACACACATAAAACATCAGTCTTAGGCTCAAAATAATACATACATCCAACATCCATCATCCATCCATCGGCCCTAGATTTATGAAAATAACTGATGTGCTCAACATATACATTCACCATTAAACCTATGCTCCATACGTGCAAAATAAGTCATTTTCAGTCCCAGGCTTATGAAAACAAGTCCTAGGATCAAAATTATGCATGTATCATTAGTCCCACCATCAACATCATTACTAGGATTATGGAAATCATTCAACATCAACATCAGTTTAAAAATACACATTCAACATCACTGTAGTTCATAGCCTCATAGGCTCAAAATACACATTTAACATCAGTCTTATGCTCAAAATACACATTCAACATTAGTCTTAGGCTCAAAATAATACATGCATCCATCATCCATCCATCGGCCCTAGGTTTGTGAAAATAACTGATGTGCTCAACATATACATTCACCATTAAACCTATGCTCCATACGTGCAAAATAAGTCATTTTCAGTCCCAGACTTATGAAAACAAGTCCTAGGATCAAAATTATGCATGTATCATCAGTTCCACCATCAACATCATTACTAGGATTATGGAAATCATTCAACATCAACATCAGTCTAAAAATACACATTCAACATCACTGTAGTTCATAGCCTCATAGGCTTAAAATACACATTCAACATCAGTCTTAGGCTCAAAATACACATTCAACATCAGTCTTAGGCTCAAAATAATACATGCATCATCCATCCATCGGCCCTAGGCTTTTGATAATCATTCCTAGGCTCAGCATATACACTACATGCAAAATAAGTCATCCTTAACTCTGCAAACCTTTCTTCCCTCCAAAAAACAACATTGATTTCCAGTCTAGTTCACACCAATCATCAATAACAAGCTTGCCCTTCAAACATAAGACACACCCTCCACCCCAATACACATACAAACACTTCAAACAAAACACAAACACCAAGAACAATCTACCAACACAAACAAAAAACTCAAATTTTAACAAAATTCCCAAATAAAAAAGTAGTTTGAACAGATTATTACCTTCAAATTGTCTCACTCTCTTTGCGTTTGGACTAGGGTTTGGGTGCTTGGTTCAATGACAACGGCAACGAGTACAAGGACGAGGACGACGACGACCGAGCTTCTCCTTCCTCCGCGTCACTGTATTTCTGGGTTTGCGAACAACCACTGGCTTCCTTTTTTACCGATATCCACACAGAGCAGACCAGCGATTGTGAAACGACTCCCTCCCTCTCTCTCTCTCTCTCTCTCTCTCTCTCTCTCTCTCCAGGTTTCGGTTTGCGATTTGCAGAAACACACCAAGAACTACTGGCGCTTGTTACTCTAATTTTGAATTCTGATGTGGAGTTTCTTAATTTTGAATCGTTATGGTAACTGTGGGTTTTATGGGGGGAGGGTAGTTTAGTAAAACATGCAAGTTTGATTGAATAAACTATTTAACAAGGGTATTTAGGGAATTTCCCCTGATTGGTCTTTATTTTAAGGGTATTTAGGGAATTTTCCGTGAATGCCCTTTAGGGGTATTGTTGTAAATTGGATTCCCAATGGGCTATATATGCACTTTTTTTCCCAATGGGCTATTTCCTTGAAAGTGGACATTGGGATAGACCATTTTTGCTAATATCCTCTAAAACTTTTGTTTATGTGATGGATGGTCGTGAGAAAATGGACGCCTTCAAATTGTAGCATATCTAGAAAAACTTGGATTCCAGGTGATGGAATGGAATGGCGTCTCAATAACACTGTCACCAAGTTTTTGGAAACACCAAGGATACTGATGAAATGGGAGGCTCTTGACGGATGCTATGGCTGCGAAAAAAAAGGAAATTTTTGTGGGTTCAACTTTACAACCAATTCAACAATCTGTGTCATAAAAAACAAAGGTAATAACATTTTTTTGATTTTTGATTTATTTATTATTTTATTTATTTATTTATTATTATTATTTTTTTTTGTATTTTTATATACCAAACATTATATAATGATAAGTTTTTATCTGACTTGATTAATAGTACAGAACTGCTACGTGTTTGTATATAAAATTGTTAGGATAAAGAAATATTTTCTATCTTATAGGAACAACATTACAGTTTTTATTAAAGAATAAAAAAAAAAAAAAAAAATCAGACCAGATGAGGTTGGTCCGGTGAACCTCTTATACCTACGCCACAAGGTCGTGGGTTTGAGTCCTTCCCTCCCAAAAAAAAAAAAATCCCAAATTGACGTAATATTTCAAAAAAAAAAAAAAAGAATAAAATAAAACAAATTTCCAAGAAAAAAAATACTAATGAAACATCACAGTTTGAAATTAAATTATTAAAACTAATTTCAGAGCTCTTTACAAAAATAAAAAAATAAAAAAATTTCAACATATATATAGTGATGTTTTTATGATCAAAATAGGTAGAGTTTTGGAATGCTGTCTAGTTTAGTTAGTAAGATCTCTTATAATTAATTATATGTTTTGTTTGCGGGTAGAAAAACATGGGTGGCTTTTGAACTAACTGTCTTTTTCCTCGTTTGCAGATCATCGTCCTGTTTCTGTAATAATAGGCACAAATATTGGAGGCACAACCTTCTTTACATTGGTAATATTCCTTATTTACAAATCAATAAAATCTGACAAGGAAAAAGAAGTTCAACAAAGAGTAGAGAAGTTCCTGGCAGACTACATGACCCACAATCCAACAAGATACACTTACAGTGATCTTAAGAAAATAACCGGCAAATTTAAGCACAGACTTGGTCAAGGAGGTTATGGAAGTGTCTATAAAGGAAAACTTTCCAATGGAATCCCTGTTGCTGACAAAATTTTGGAGCATTCTAAAGGAAATGGAGAAGATTTCATCAATGAAATTGCTATTATAGGTAGAATACATCATTTTAACGTTGTTCGTCTTTTGGGATTCTGCTCAGAAGGGACTCGACGTGCTATCATTTATGAGTTCATGCTTAATGGATCTCTAGAAAAAATCATCTTCTCAAAGATGAACGGATCAAATCATCGACTTTTGAGTTGGGAGAAGTTGCAAAAGATTGCATTTGGTGTTGCCCGCGGAATAGAGTACTTGCACCAAGGATGCAAACAAAGAATCCTTCATTTTGACATCAAGCCTCACAACATTTTACTTGACCATAATTTCCATCCAAAGATTTCAGATTTTGGGCTAGCCAAACTATGCTCAAAGGAGATAAGTATTGTATCAATGACAGCAGCTAGAGGAACTGTTGGCTATATCGCACCTGAGCTCTTCTCAAGAAATTTTGGAGAGGTTTCTTACAAGTATGATGTTTTCAGCTACGGAATGATGTTGTTAGAGATGGTTGGATGCAGAAAGAACATCGATCCTACAATTGAAAATCAAAGCCAAGTTTATTTTCCGGAGTGGGTTTACAACAGAGTGAGCCAAGGAAGAGAGATCAGCATAAAAATTGAGGAAGATGGAGATGAGGAAATTGCAAAGAAGCTTGCAATTGTGGGACTGTGGTGCATTCAATGGAATCCAACAGATAGGCCTTCCATGACAATGGTGATGCAAATGCTTGAAGGTGAATTACAAAGCCTGGAGATGCCTCCCAAGCCCTTTGTTTCTTCAGATGTTGAAAGGGTTGAAATTTCTTAAGACTTTAAAGAAACATTTGTACGAAAAAGCTTGTTTAAATTATAATGGATGTATTTATAAATTCAATTCATTATGCTTCTTCTGCTACAAAGGAATTGAATTCTGTTTGTAGATACATATATATATATATATATAAACTTTGAAAAAGTGCCTTTCCAAAGTTTGTTAGAGACAACATGTGATTTAAAAAATATAAGACAAATGCCACCATAAAAAGAAAAAAAAGAAAAATGGGTTTTCATGTTAGAATTTGTTACTTTAATATTGATCGAGCTATTGTAGGCTTGAGTTTATATCTACGTAGCACCATTCAACACAAAGGAATTAATAGTTGTAGCTCCAATTAATAATATATATAAATGATCAAGTCATCTTCTACTTTCTATTAGATCGGAGTGGCCAGGATAACTCACATGTGATTTCCATGTTGGATTATATTAATATGTGTATGTCACTGGTGCACAAGATAAAAAATTGATAAGATATTATCGGATTGAATGAACGCACATTATCACCAAGCCACATTTGGTGGTGCAAGGGCCTAGGTAGGCCCACGAGGCAACCGTCTAAGGCCGCCAATTGTAAAGGGCTTCAAATTTCAAAATTTCAATTTGAAAAAAAAAAAATATATATTGTGATTTCATGAATATAAGGTCTATACATACGTTTTTTAAACAAAAACAGCCAACAATTATAATTAAAGGCCCACCGTTATATGACTTAAAGGCCCACTGTTTACATATGTTTTTTATCTTTTAAAAAAAAGGCCCACTAGAAACACAATTATCATTAGTGGAAATTATGGAAAATGACCACATGCAACATTGAAATTTTGTTTATAACTACAAACGAAATTTTAATTGTTAATAACCATGTTTTTGTAAAATTACCTGAATGCCCCCATATAAAACCCATCCCCAAATACACACACTCTCTCTTTTTCTCTCTTTCTCTCTCTCTCTCTCTCTCTCTCTCTCTCTCTCTCTCTCTCTCTCTCTCCCTGAAAATGATCGCCGGCGTCGTTGCCTGAGCGCACCGCCGACGAAGGTGTGCTCACCGAGTGCTATTGAGCTTCTTGGCTTCGCGACAACCACAACGCCATCGTGATTCACTGCTGTGCATTGCATGGCTTCGCGAACTAAGACAGCCATCGTGCTTCACACCAAGGTGACGACTCCGGCGTGCGCTATCGTGCCTTCGTGCTTCGCCTGGGCTTCACGATCGTCTAGCAGCGCCGTCAAGCTCCTCCTCCGCCGGTGACACATTCTACAGGAAAAAGAAAAAAAACAAAAAAAACAAAAAAAACAAAAAAAAACAAAAACCTAATTTGGGGAAGAAGGGAAATTGGGTATGATTTCAAGTTTCACATTTCATTTTATTCATGATTTCAAGTTTCACATTTCATTTTAGTCATGATTTCAAGTTTCAACATTCAAGGTTTTAGTTATGATTTCAAGTTTGAGGTTTAAAAAAAAAAAAAAAAACTAATTTCAGGGGTACTCTTGTAATTTATGGACATACACTGAATTTTTTTTTAAAAAGTGGTTATTAATAATTAAAGTTTCAAAAGTGGTTACTAACGAAAGTTTAATGTTTCCAATGACTACTTTTGGTTTTCGCTCTTATAATTATTACAACAGACAAAAACACATCAAATCCCTTTATCAGACATTCGAAAAACAAATTGAAATCAAAATTATGGTTCTTGAGAACTCTCGTAGATAAGAAAATTTAGATACGAAATCTCAAAAATTGTGAAATTCGCTTGTAGAAGAGTTGATTTCATTGTCGTTTCGAAGGTAATTGAATCTAACACTTCTTTTCCTTTTTTTTTTTTTTTTTTTTTTTTTCCGAAAAACCTCTTTTCGTTTTTCTTTTCTAGTTTGTTAGAATTTTGTTTGTTAGAGTTTGAATTTCATGTCTGAATTTATAACATATTTGTTATTTTTTTTTTCTGTCGAATTGAATATAAAGACCAAAAAAGTTGAAATAAAATTTTTATTTCGGTGACTTTTTACATGCTATTTTGTTGTGTTACAGTTTTGATTTTGAGTTATTATATTGATTTTATAAGTAGTTACTAGAGAAAAAAAATCAAGTAAACATATGTGGAGAGTCTAGGGCCTTATTTTTACATTCGCCTCAGGCCTATATAATCTCAAGACAGGCCCTAGGTGGTGGGACATATCTGTCGGGTCTTCATCCGACAGAGCAACCTCTGAGAATTTCAATGCGAGGTCTTCCATCGGTTCATGTGCCGGCCTAACCCTCGCCTCAAGAGCAGCAGCAACTTCCTTATGGAACACGGGGAAATCGAAATTACGGTTGGTGTTGCCTAGCATCACCTTGAACTCCTCCATCGCGCGATCAAAGATCTCCTTTTGCTGATCATAGCCTTCATCTGAGGTCACAAACCTATCAATGGCATTCTTCCCAAGATCTTGCTTCAGTGTGGCTATTGCATTATTTGCCTCTCGCAGACGATTGCAGTAGTTAAGTAGCTTCACGTGCTTCTTCCGGGACTCGACCTTTGACTTTCGATACAATGAGGAAGCCTCCGTCAAATTCCCCCTCAAAGAATCGATCACTTTACTATCTTGCTTTATTTTCTCATAGAGTTTGGAGTTCACATCCTTCACCTTTTCATACTTCTTCTCCGTATCCAACAAGGATCCCAGAGCCTGACATTCAAAAGTAACAGTGGGCAAAGGAACGGATATAAAAAATATATATTATTAATAAATTTTTTTAAGAGATTACTTGCAAGATATTGCCCGTAGATTGCCGGATCCTGTCAACAGTAGACATCTTTCCGAAGATGGTCGATTCCCTACTCCTCAGCATATTTTTGGCATAGGAGCAGATGAACTCGTCGCCATTCTCGGGAGTAATAGGGCTCTGAGTCAGGTCAAAATGAAATGCCGGGGGATTTAGCATAATAAGTGGGCACCCTCTCTGTGGTTTCCTCCGATTCCAATGAAATGATAAGAGGCGGAGGTTTATCCACCGAGGTGCGTGGCATGGGAATGGCCTCCAAAGGAGGTAGCGCAACCCTTGAAACAGTAACTCCATCGGAAATGTCAGAAACATTTCTATGTCTCAGAGTTTGGCTCTTCCCGGAAACCCCAACCGGGAGCATCGATAGCCCAGATATGACCTTTCTCTTCTTCATCGCACCATCATCGCCCCCCTTTCCCTCCATTCTCTTCTTAGCAACAGCAGTCAACTTCCCTGAAATGAAGGACAGTAAAGCAGAGGTGATTAAAATGAGGTAGACAAACCACTGAAACTATGAAGAGTGCAATATGTCTTCCTTACTCTTCTTTTCAAGGTTTGTCTCGGATATCCTTTTCCTATCTTTCGAGAGAATTGAAATGAATCCAATATCGTGGAGTCTTGCATCGCTCAGCAAGGAATCTACATGCCTATCCGATGCCGGGACAGACCAAGCCGCTGATATATGACCTTGCATAGTTGCAGAAAGTTTCTCCTAGGGGACGCACTCCCATGGCTCTGCCAAAGAACATAATCAGATAATAAAATAAAAAGATGTAAGCAATAAAGAACATCACCAAAGCAAGATAAAAAGAGTTCCCAAACACTTAGGAGATTGAACACCGAGTGAACACTCTGCCTTCGATCAACGAGCTGGATGTCCTTTCTCCAATCTCCCTCGACCATGAACCAGCTCTTCTTCCATTCCTTGTTGGAAGTTGGTAGCCTGGTGATCAAAGGTTCACCCCCTTGTTTATCATAGGAAGCAAGAGCCCACCAACCATCACCTTCAGTTCTATGGGGACAAAAGCTATAATAGTGTGCAATCTCCCAGAGTGTTGGGGTCGGAATGCCTAGACCGCACCATAGCGCGTACATCCCAATTACAACCCTTCACACGTTAGGGTTTAGTTGGGCCGGAGCAACCATAAATTCCCGAAGGACCCTCCGTATATAAGGATGCAATGGCAGCCTTGCACCTATCTCCAAAAAAATTGGGTGAAAGGCCACCGATACATCGGTCGGATTGCTGACCAACTCCCCAGCTAAGGGCATTCTCATAATCACCGAATTTGGAATGGATAACTCCTCCGCAATCTGTCCAATCTTTGCCGCCGTCAGTTTATTCTCTTGTACATGGTTGATTGCGAATCGCGTGTGGTCCATATCATGCCTGTAATACTCCTCGGAGTTATAACCGGCCTCATATCCCTCTCAGCCCAACAGAAGGGATTCCAGATCTACCTTGTTCGGATCCATAACCCCCTCGTTTACACCACCACCCGGCTGCATAACCTCCTTGTCTCCATCCGGAGGGCCCTTGGCTTCAAACACGCTCCTCGTGCTCTCTCTTTCGGACGACTCTTCTAAGGACTCCGAAGAATTTGAGGTATCCTCTACCTTCATTGCACTTACCTTCCGAACCATTTTTGAACCGGAGCTATGACAAACGAATATAAAACAACTATTACATAGGGAATAGGTCCTTACCGAAATTCACCCACCAATGGATCTCTGAAGAATTGTGAAAGCCCAAATGAAGCACTCAAAATCCAAGGCTCTATTTATAGTCTCCATTCAACCCTTGGCAAAAAACGAAGCGACGCGATGTTCATCTTCCCGAGATGACCGTCGCCCAAGCGTCACTATCAATGATCGACATGTGGCGACTTTCTGTTTGGTGACCGTGTGTCACACCTATGCCGGGTTGGGCCCAACTCGACAGAACCTAAGATTCAAGCCCTCGATTACTTACTTCGTGCCATGATCCCTCTGATCCGAATGATGGCTTGAGGGGGAGTTGTTGGGAGAGAAATATACTTCAGAAAGTCCCCACGGATACTCGTTGACTTCTTCTTGAAGTTCATCACCACATCCGATGGATTCCTGGAAGCCGCCCCTCTCTTTTCCGACCATGTTCTCGGTGGCATTATTCCACCAACTCTCATATGGAACAGACTTGCAAGTAGGCAAACAAAAGCTGTGCAGACAGGGACACGTGGCAGAAAAGAGTCAATGGAGAAGCGACATGATACCCTCTTTGTCAGGAGCATAACCTATATAAGCTCCACTTTTCACTCTCTAAAGGGGAGAGAAAAAAGAGTAGTTTAAGAGAGATTGTAATACGACATCAATGAACAGATTAATTAAGTAATGGGACCTCAGTTCTGATTCGTGAACTAGGCATCCTGAGTTGTAGGTGTTTGTTGTATACTTTATCCGTTAATTTAAGAGAATAGTATTGAAAGAAGCATCATACATTGAATATATATTGACATATTCCGATAATCCCTCGGAGGAGCATTTTTGCTTCTAACAATTGGCTTATGGAAGAAGATAGTGAAGTTGAAGTGATCGATGAGTGCTTGTTGCATCCTCAGCTTGATGATGGCGATGGCGATCACCTCAGGCTTGACGATTGGAGCAACTTGAGAGCCAATGTCTTTGTTGTTGTACTCGTCATTAGTGCATGTGACAACAAATTCAATAGAAACGAAGTCATGGAGAAATTATGTCTGAGGAAAGAAAAATAGAGATTAGAGAGAATAGTGAAGAGAATTCAATTGAGGAATTGCTTTAATTTCTTTTAGACGGAGAAAATTAGGAACTGTAGAAAGAGCAATTATGTGAAGTTTTTGAATTCCATTGTTGAATTGTAGGCGATATTAAGGAGGAGGAGAGGATAAATATATATATATATATATATTTTGCTTTTTTCTTTATGTATATATATACACATCAGAATCCCTAAAAAAAAAAAAAAAAAAAAAAAAATTCAACCTCAAGGGATGGTGCCGTTGGTCATTAGGGTAAGCCATAAACTCGGATATCCTGGGTTCGATCCCTGACAGCCACGTTTCTTTTGGGGCCACTAGAGGTTTACCTGACTATTAACTTCAGGGTCTTGTGGAATTAGTCAAGGTGCGCGCAAGCTGGCCCAGACGCTCACGAATACCAAAAAAAATAAATTAAAATTCAGAGATACTTTGAGTAAATCATCATAGACCGGAGAGTTTCAATGAAATTAGGAAATATTATTTGGTGTTTGGAACAAAAAATTTAAAGATTCATGATATGGTTTAGGAAATCTGAAGTATGCAAAAAGAAAATAAGTATTTATAAAATAAGATCTTTCATTTTTTTTTTTTTGAAAAAAATCTTTCCTTAAAAAAAAAGTCTTTCTTTTTTTTTAAAGGTAATTTTCTGACTAATTATATTAATTGTCATAAATTATCAAATTTTAACCAGTTGTGACAATTTTTATAAAAAAATCTGAATTGAAAAAAACACAATGACAAATAATAAAATTTGTCACAAAATAATACTATAGTGATACATTCAAAATTTATCACTAGAGATGGCAATATTCCCCGTGGGGCCGGGGCTCCGCCCGGAACAGGGTGGGGATGGGGACGGGGATGGGGACAAAGTCTTGTCCCCGAAGTTGAAGCGGGGCGGGGATGGAGGAAGCACCCCCCGCCCCATCCCCGCCCCGATATATATTATATAAACATATATATATATATTTATAATATAATATATAATATTCAGATTTTTTTAATCATTTATATATATTGACACCACGTTTGGCTACGTTATAATTTGTTGGAATATATAACTGAATATATATATTATATTTATAACTGAATTTATATATATATATATTATATATATATATATATTGACACCACGATTGTCAATATATAACTGAATATTTTGACACCACGTTTGTCAATATATATATTATATATATTTATAATATATAATTGAACTTATATATATTTTTTTAAGTTATACTTTTTAAATATATAATTATATTAAACGGGGAATGGGGCGGGTATAGGGAAGACCCCTCCAACGGGGAATCCCCGGCCCCGCTTCTCTTAATGCGGGGATGGGGACGGTTTTGGGAGGTGGGGATGGGGATGGTAAAGCATTCCCCGACCCCGACCCGCTCCGTTGCCATCCCTATTTATCACTGAGAAATGTGTCACTCTCTTTTCTTGTAGTGACGGGCTATAGAAAAGTTCCTTGTTTGAGTGGAGATCAGCCATTGTTTATCTTATTTCTGGAGGCAACACGATATATCTTCTTCCAGAACCATGCTTTTTCTTATCAATAGTTCCCACATTTGATGCAGGTGTGGACTATCCTTCTTATGAAACAATCCGGAACTTGCTCAAATCAGGTTTCGATCTCGGATGGTCAGTTCTGTGTATGGATTGTTTTGCTGCCGGTGATATGTGTTTGCCTTCTACAAATTCAAAACCATATACTTATAATTGCTATCTTATAAGATCTTATTTTATTAGAGATATGGATATGTCTTAAAAATTAAGTTACTCTATCATTTTTGTTTTCTTATTTTGATGACTTATCAGAAATGAAGAATTTGTTTCCTTTTCCATTTATAACCTTTGAATCAATCAATCAAAATAATTTTTATTTTTTAAATTAATAAAATAAACAAAATAAAATAAAAAATTGTTTATAGGAGATCGCACCAACACCAGATCTCTCTCATATGGTTCATATTTGGGTTTAAACCAAATCTCACATACCAGATCTCTCCACCGCCATCTTCACCTCCATAACTCTCCCTCCACCGCCACTTCCGCGCCGCATCACTTTTTCAATAAGATAGAAGTCAAATTTTTTTACCTTTTCAATTCGACATATATATCTTAAAATAATATATAAATTGAAAAAATAAATAAAACAATTTATCTTAATTTAAGATATAAGGGACAATAAGATTTATAGCTAAAAAAAAACAAATAGCCCCTAAACTTAATTATCTGCTGTGAATCATCTCTAGGATATTTATATTTAAATGCCTTAAATTATTTTTTTGAGTGCACTTATACAGGTTACGGTTCCATATTATCAATTATCTTTTCATTCCTCGTGACATTTCTGCCGGGTATGATTTCTCACTCTGTAATTTCTGTTCTTACATGTTGTGCAGACTAATATTGAGTACCTAGAATTAAATTTCTCTTTTTTCTGGGCTTGCAGTGGTGGGTTTAATTTCTCGAATCATTGTTATTCTAATTGGTTTGATTGTGTTTCTGATCCACAAGTATAGAACAACAAGGAAGACAGTCGATAACGTGGAGAAATTTCTATACAAACAGCAATCCTGGATGCCTAAAAGATACTCTTATATTGAGATCATTGCAATAACAAACCACTTTAGAGACAAATAGGCCAAGGTGGCTTTGGCTCAGATAGTAGCTCAATTGCTGTTAAGGTGCTAGAGAACTCCAGCTTCAGTGGGGAAGGATTCATCAATGAAGTCTCTACAATCGGTAGAATTAACCATGACAATGTAGTACGATTATTGGGATTCTGTTCTGAGGGATCAAAACGTTCACTTGTTTACGAATATATGTCTAATGGATCTCTCAATAGGCATATCTTCTCAAAGAAAGGTACCGGAGAATCATTTAGTTGGGAGAAACTTCACGAAAATGCTTTAGGAACCGCGCGTGGGATCTAGTACCTCCACAAGGGATGTGATATGTGCATTCTTCATTTTGACATTAAGCCTTACAATATCCTACTAGACTGCAATTTCATTCCAAAAGTTGCAGATTTTGGCCTAGCGAAATTTTATCCAAAGGAAAAGGATTTCGTATGTGTTAGTGCCTTGAGAGGAACAATAGGGTACATAGCTCCAGAGTTGATTTCTAGGAATTTCGGTGCAGTTTCTTGCAAGTCAGACGTTTATAGTTTTGGGATGTTGTTGGAAATGGCCGGAGGAAGAAGGAATTCTTATGCAAAGGCAACTCGTTCAAGCAAGACATATTTCCCTTCATGGTTATATGATCAAATAACTAATGGAGAAGACGTAGAGCTTCCTGATGTGAGTGAAATTGAAGTTATGATAGCAAGAAAATTATGCATAATTGGGCTACGGTGCATTCAAGTGAAGGCTGTTCACATCGTCCCATAATAACCGAAGTTGTGGAAAAGTTGGAAGGTAGCATTGATGATTTGCAAATGCCTCCTAAGCCTTTCTTTTCTTCTTCTCCTCAGCATAACTCCATTAGAGAGATTCAATCAGACTCTTCAACGGAGTTGCTAGAGTCAGAATCATTCGAGGAATGCTTGTATAGTCATCAATCATCATATATATGATGCTTAGGATCACAATCAAAATGTGTAATGATTAAGCTAGATTTGTTTCAGTTTCTTGAACAATTATTTTATATTCGAACTTATCTAACTTTGGATACATTTCCCGTGTCAAATTTGTTCACTAAACATCAATCCTTGTAAACAAAATAATACAACTTAGTTGGGTAATTTATTTTCCCAAAACAGCAACTAAACAACTCCGCTGCTAGAAAGAATCAATTAAAGCTCAAAAGCCTTCAGGTCCTTCAATTCAACACTCTCTAGTCTCTACAAATGAAACAGAGACATTGCAGAGTCTAATAATAAGATACTATCTCAAGAAACGTATTGTAAACAGTGTGACAACACCTCTCTTAAGTTCACTTGGTAATTTCGTCGAACACCTTGTAGGCAAAATCGAAAACTACCACCAACTTCTTCCAAGACCTTGTTTGAATGGACTTACAAACACAATAATATAATACTAGCAATAAAGAAACATAATCAACAAAAATCAATCGAACCACAACGCAAACACAAGCAATTTTACGTGGTTTACCAAAATTAGCTATGTCCACGGAGACACCGATTTCACTAGATGATGAGAATGACAAGCACAAGAGATTACCTCTAACCCATAGGCCTTCTCTCTTTCTCTAGGTCTCAATCCTTCAACCTCACAATCACTCGTTCTTGGTTTTTCCCTCTAGCTTTTGTTGTCTCTACACATTTACACACACTTAGTCTAAAAGCTCAACTAACAATTTACTTATATAGTGAGACTTTTACTAATTACAACATAGCCCAATAAAACCCCAAATTACAAATATACCCCAAATACAAAATACATGTTACTTTGGGACAAACATCAACACTTATGACTTGAGTATAGGAAGGAATACATGTGTTATCTTCTGTCAAATCTCACATTGAGAAAACAAAAGAGAGAACCTACATTATCATTATTATTATTTTGTTAAAATCTTATAATAATCGGATCAATAATATGTTGAACCTCTCTCAAGATTAGGACATGAACCCTCATGCACATATGCTGGTAAACAAAATACGTATCGTGGGACCTGAACGAGAATATATAAACTACTTCTGAAAATAAAAATAAAATCGTAACTCACAAAAACAAACACAAATGAGAGAGAAAAGATAAAAAAGATGATAATATCTAGCTGTTGTTTATGACTTTCTGCTCCACAACTCTGCCTAACATGCGTGTATACTCAGCCTCAGGCTGGTCTTTTCCAAAAAGCAATAATGAATGAGATGGGTCATGGGCCATGCTATATTCAATTATTAATGATATTTCAATAATTTCACGTACCGTTGAAAGAAATAAATGAATAGGTTTGGTCATTGTTGTTAATAAGGCCACTTCTGGCGTTCTGCTTTACTACTAGAAGTCCCAATTCTAATTTTCTTGGGTTTGTTTTAGGATTTTGCAATCCAAAACATTAACTACCTTTAGTAGCATTAGTTAAACACTCTAATACAATCTAGCTAGTGTGCCAGACCGACAAGCGGCTTAGCCATAACAATAGTATTTAAATGTTCTGACTCGAACCCAAAACTCTTGGTTAGGTCAAACTTAACTTTGATAATATAGTAATAAGTAATAACCATCCCAACCTAAAGTTTACTATTTAAGCACCCTAATAACTAGAATGTAAAATATACAGCTGTCACCATACATTCATTCCATAGAATAATATCATTTTACTAAAAAAATATACCTATGGTATAATTTTATTAGATGAATGCACAAACATATATCGTTTTGTTTTTTTTCCTATTACCATATAAGTATCAATTTCTGAAATAAATAATTCCATGAAATGATATAATAATTGAGATTGGGGTGTAGATATTGCTACCTAGAAATATGATTTACACACCCAATTTATAAGTTCACCCACTAATAAAATTTAAAATTTGATCATTACTATAAGTACCTATTCAAATTTCAAAGTAACCTTATTAAAATTAATTAAGCAATTTTTATATATTGTATTTGTAACCCTAAACAAATTATTAATTAAACATCCAGTTTAATCCAAATAAAGTCCTAAATTCAAAAACACCATATGGAAGTGAGGGAAGAGAGAGAGTCGAGGTAAGGTTCGGAATGAATGTCGATAGGGAAATCAACAAGGGTCTTAATGCATGATGTGGACGTGTACTTGGTGCAAGTGAATCCAAGTTCTTTAAGTTTCAATTTTCAACTAGGTTTGGATTGAAGAAATGGGAAGGAAAGGTTTTCATTTTTCTTTTCTTGGTTATTCTTAGGGATGGCAAAATGGACAGGGTCCATTGGACCAAAAGGTTATGTTTGATTTTCATTTTTCTTTTACAATGCAGCAATTGATGTTTGATTTTCCTATCTGCTCACAGGCCCGGCCCGGCCCTAGGGGGAGCCTAGTAAGGCCCATCTAGGGCTCTCGATCTGTAAGGCCCCCAAATTGTAAAAAAAATATATATTTTGATTTTAGATATAACCCATGTATGATTTTAAACTAAAAAACCCATAAATGAGTTTAAAATAGGCCCATTAAATATATAATTTTTTAAAACTAACAAACTCATAAATGAGTTTAAAATAGCCCCAATAAACATTTTTTTTTTTTTGTAAGAAAGCCCACAAATTATAAAACCTAATTATCATTATTAAGTTCTTACACCAAGTCAAATATGGGTTGAAGCATATTCCTAACACTAATTGTCTTATATATATATATATATATAAAACAGGAAAACAACAGTATAACACAACTAATATCACTTAGGGTGCATTTGGTACGCGGGACGGGACAGGACAATCTGGGATAAAAAACCCAAAAAACTGTCCCACCCTAGACCTTTGGTTAGACTTGTCCCATGCATATGACAAGTCTCAAAAAGACCATTTAAACCTTAATATTTTCAAGAATTACAAAAATACTGGGTATAAAATAAAAACCTAATATTGAAATATGATCTCTTTCCCCACTTCACTCATTAGCTGCTTAGAGCATCCCCAACAAAGCTCCCTATTTTTTCCTTAGATTTAGGGAGCCAATTGTACTTTTTAGGAATAAGGAGTCATATAAGGAGTGAAGACTCCAACAAGCTTCCCTAAAAATGGCTCCCTATTATTATTTATTTATTTTTAAATTAAAAAATTATTATTTTAAAATAAATTTAAAATATTATTATTTACATAGCTGTTGCAAACTATCAATTTGGGTTAAAAAAAAAATTGAATCATGATCATAGCTGTTGCAAATTAGCAATTTAGGTTAAAAAAAAATTGAATTTTACAGTGCCTAGCCGTTGGAAAAAAATAAAATGGAGGAAAATAAATGAATTATTTATGTTTAAATTAAAAGAAGTTGAGTTAAATAAAAAATAGGGAGAATGAATTTAGACCATTGAAAATGAGTAATGTGGACTCATCCTCACCATCCATTTCATTTGAGGAGAGAGGATTGAAAAATAGGGAGGATGTCTTGGCTTCCTAAATTTAGGGAGGCTTTGGCCAGAATTGAAAATAGGGAGTGGGATAGGGAGTCTATTGGAGCACTTTCCGATCGTGGCTCCCTAAATATAGTCAAGGAGGTCCCTAATTCCGGCATATTGGGGATGCTCTTATCGCGCTCTCTCTCTCTCTCTCTCTCTGTCTCTCTCATCCACCAGCAGTTGCTCTCTCGTTGTCGGGGTTGCGTGAACTCACTGTCAGCGCTGCATCAGCTCGGGGTCGTGTGAACTCGTCATCGGGGTTGCGTGAACTCGCTGCCGGCGCTGCATCAGCTCCAAAAACGGTCTCTTGAAAACCAAGTAGGAGATTTTAAATTGTTAGAATTTTGAAGAGATTTGTGATTTAGATTTTAAAACTGAAAACAAGTTTTGATCTACCAACTTTTTATTTTGTTATTTTGTTATTTTGTTATTGTTTTAGCTTTTGATCATAAGTTTTGTATGGGTTCTGTTCTGATGTTGATTTTGAAGCCGAATTTTGGGTTTGGGAATTGAGTTTATTTATTTATTTTTATTTTTTTGGAGTTTTGATTTGTTGATTTTTTTTTATAAGATGTTGAAGTCAAGCTTAAGAGATTGACTTGAAGTCTTTTTGGATATTGATCGTTTAAGGTGATTGATTCATATCATTTCTAGTGGGTTCTGGTGAAATTGGTATTCGACGCAAATGATAAGATTTGTTGATAATAGAGTCCAATCTTAGTCTTTTGGTGATGTCAGATATGTTTGGATACTGAGAAAATGAAATTAGAAAAAAAAAAATGGGAGTTGCAGTGTTCTGAATCCTTTTATTTATTTATTTATTTTTATTTTTTATGAACTTGCTCAAATGTGTCAAGTATCTGGCATGGTAGATTTCTTTTAGTTTCAGTCAATCATATGAACTTGAGCTTGTGGTTGATACAAGCTGAGTTTGATTCTTGAAGTGTACTGGATTTATAGCTGACATGAAAAGATTTTGAAAGCAAAAACTTGACAATTGACTTGTATTTATATGGAAATGGAACTGTCACTGGAACTGTCACTGCCCTTTTGAATTCTTAATTGATGATCGAATTGTATTTTGTGGTTTTGTCTGGTTTCTGAATAAAATTACAGAGATATACTTATGTTTAGCACTGTAGATCCCATGCTTGCTAATTGCTATGTAAAATGTGGCAAATTTGAAGGTAGACTGTTTCCTTGTTTTAGAGCTATTGGGTTTTGCAATAATATGCTGATATGCTTCTTTTTATGCTTGCTAATTGCTAGAGTTGTTGGAGCAATCATTGTTGTAGCTAATGTTGCCTAGATCATATTTTAATTACCAATCTTGTTTGTTTGTTTGTTCAGATGTTTTGCTGCTGTTGATTGTAGTGTTGTTTGTTGGTGCCAAGTATTTGTTCATGACATGGGTTGTTGCAGCAGCTATGACCAAGTTTTGGCAAAATCTTTCAAGGGATATATAATAATAGTTCATTAAGTGTTTTATCGGTAAAAGAAAAATTAGGAAACATAGTTTTATTTACTTGAGTGAAAGTGTGAAACAATGCAAAAACAAATAGGGATTTGTTATTACTATTTGAAAATGCTTTTGGTTATGTTTTAAATTGGTGATCATGGTGTGAAAATAGGTGGGGAAGGTGAGCGTGGAATGGTTAGCAGGCGAGAAGATGAAAGTGGTGGGAACATTTCCACCTAAGAAAAGGGGTTGGACTGGTTATGTTGAGAAGGACACTACTGGATCAACTTCGGATGGAGCTGAGAACATAGCAGCAGTAGCTGTTGGTATTGCCCTCATCTCTGTTAGAGATGAGTCTCAGCTGCCAATATCAAATGATTCTCAGTCACCAACATCTGCTCACTTGGTGATGAACTGCAGTGATCGTCCAGCCAAAGATTCAATATACCAAGCTGGCCTTGTTCTATGCACAACTGATAGTATTCTTAATCAGAGCTGTGTCAATGCTCATCTTAGTCTCAGCAAGAGCCAAGTTGGTTACAAAGTTAGTTAGAGAATTATATGATGTGGCAGTTTGTTACAAGTTAGTTAGAGATTCTTTTAGTGTGACTATTGATTGTAATTATTCTCAGGTCTCAACCTGAGTAAAAGAAGGTTAGTTAGAATCTGTGAGAAGTGAATCCATGTAATATAAATAGATGTATTACTCTGTAAAATCATTATCACGAATATAATGAAAAGCTAAAACAAGCTTGAAAAATCTCTCCAATGGCTTCTTCTCTTTCATTTCTCTTTGTAACATTTTATCAAACACTTTTCTTTTAATCACAAACTTTCATATGGTATCAGAGCCATTAACTTGTGTCAATGACTGAAGAACGATCCAATACTGTTTCTGCAAATGATTGTCGCAACATGACATCTGATTCTTCCAATATAACTTCCACGCCTCCAAAAGCCATGGATTTCTCTTCGTTGGCCAAAACTTTGAGTTTTAATCTCACTTTGAAGCTTGATCACAGCAACTACATTTACTGGAAAGCACAAGTGTTAACAGTGATTGAAGCTCTTGATCTTGAAGGCTTTATTAATGGCGAAAAAGTAACTCCTCCAAAGTACATCTCGATTGTCTATGGTGATTCCACATTACAATAAGAAAATCCAGATTTTCTCACCTGGAAAAAGTCGGACAAGCTCCTAATGAGCTGGATCTTCTCTACACTCACTCCAAGTGTTCTTGGACAAGTAACCAATTCTAAATCAGCTTTTGAGATCTAGATAAAGATTGAACGCACCTATGCTCAGCGATCTATAGCCAGAATTATGCAGCTAAAGCAACAATTGCAATCAGCTAAGAAAGGATTGGATTCGATCAATGATTTTATCATTAAACTGAGAGTTATAGGAGATGCTTTAGGTGCAGCTGGAGAAACCATAAGTGATAGGGATCTGATTATGAGTCTATTGTATGGCGTTGGGCATGAATACGATTCAGTTGTAACTTTGATCTCTTCTCAGCAAAATACTATGACGCTTGAAGATGCACAATTTCTCTTCTTAATACATGAACAGAGAATTGAACAGCTTAATAGTGTTGCAAATCTTAGCTTGAATCCTTCGGCTCATTTTGCTTCAAATGGACAAAATCAAAGTAACTATAGAGACAACAATGGAAATAAGAATGGCAACAACAACAGTTACGGTCAGAACACGAGCAATTTTAACAACTTTAGAGGAGGTAACAACAATTTCAGAGGTAGGAATCGAGGTGGAGGTAGGTCAGGAAGAGGAAGTCAACATGTCTACTGTCAACTTTGTGGAAAACCTGGACATGTTGTGTTACAGTGCTATTGACAATTTGATCAACAATATCGTGGTCCTCAGACAAATTCCAACAATCAAAGTGGTCAAATGAATCAGAATAATCAGAATCAAGCCTTTTTCTCTCAGCAGAATCTGCAAAACAACTTCTTTGATCAAGGAGGAAGTTAGTTTTTTGGTGACAATATACAAGAAGCTCCTTCAAACTCTGCTTACTTTGCCACTCTAGAAACTGTCACTGATTAGGTGTGGTATGTTGATAGTGGAGCCACGAATCACGTGACATCAAATCCAAACAATCTTGCAATGAAATCTGAATACAAAGGTACTGCTAAACTCTTTATTGGTGATGGCAATCAATTAACTATTACACATTTTGGTGATACCAGAATTAGATCACATTGCACACCACAACATGATATGAGTTTGAAACATGTGCTGTGTGTGCCAGCTATTACCAAAAATTTACTTAGTATTTCAAAGTTTACTAAGGATAATGAAGCCTTTGCTGAATTTTACTCTAATCACTGTGTGATAAAGGATTAGAGAACCAAGAAGGTTCTGCTCTAAGGTACTCTTAATCAAGGGCTTTATGAATTGAGATTGGTGGAAGCCTCTCCTCAAAGTTCCAGGCTGCTAAAGTCCTTTTTAGTGTCTGATGTAAATACAACTGAATGTAAAAGGTCCTATAATAAGGTTAGCAATCAATTGTTGTCTAGCAAGGGTGTGTCAAATTCGTTCAATGTTTTAGTGGCTGCAAGAACCAACTCAGTTCTTTGGCATGCCAAATTAGGCCACCCGGCACCATTAGTGTTGCAAAAGGTGCTTAACTCTTTGTATTTTCCTTTTAATGTTCATAGTTTACAGTTTTGTGACTCATGTAGTGTCCGTTTGGGAGAGCTTTTCAATTTTTTTTGTATCATTTGGTTGTCACCCAATAGAGTTTTTAGATGATTAAAAAAGTTGTTTTACGTCTACTTGGAGAAGCCCAAATTTAAAGCTTTTCCAAGTAGATCTTTTGAAGTTTTTTTAATAATACTAAAATCTCCGATATAACCCTATAATTTAATATTTATTAGAGTATTTTGGTAATTCTATCATTAAAAAAGCTCTATTTTAATTGACAACCAAACGACCAACGACTTTTATTTAAAAGCTCTACATCTAAAAGATCTACTTCTAAAAGATCTACTGCAAAAAGATCTACTTGAGAAGCTTTCCCAAACGTACTCGTAAGCTAGGCAAACTTCATAAGTTACCTTTCAAGAGGTCCACTATAACTACCAAAGTACCTCTTGAACTCATATACAGTGATGTTTGGGGTCCTTCTCCTATGATGTCCATAGATGGTTATCGATATTACATTGTCTTTGTTGATGCATTCACACTGTTTACTTGGATTTTTCCTTTAAAACTCAAGTCGGATGCATTAAAGGTCTTTATTATGTTCCAAAAAATGGTTGAGGTGCAGTTTGAGAGGAAAATTAAGATTTTCCAGGCTAATATGGGAGATGAATACCTTCCCTTTGTGTCTTACCTATCCAATCTTGGAGTTCAAGTTCGTTTCTCTTGTCCTTATACACATGAACAAAATGGAGTCCCGGAAAGAAAGCATAGAGGTGTTGTGGAGATGGGGTTGACACTCCTTGCTCATAGTGGTTTGCTATTGAAATTCTGGTTTAAGGCTTTTTCGGCAGCAACCTTTCTCATTAACAACCTACCTACACAAGTGCTGAATTTTATTTCTCTCTTTGAGAAGCTGTACAACAGAAAGCCAAACTATAATTTCCTCAAAGTCTTTGGGTGTTCATGCTTTCCTTATCTTTGAGATCACTCAAAACATAAACTTGATTTTCACTCAAGTAAATGCGTATTCATTGGGTATAGTATGAGTCACAAGGGGTACAGATGTCTGCATACATCAGGTCGCATTTTTGGATCAAGACATGTTGTTTTTAACGAACTAGAGTTCCCATATAATGAGTTGTTTTGCTCTTCAAGTAAAAATGCTGCTCCTGGAATAGGCCTGCTGATGTATTAAGGTTATATCAGATGTTCTCACAATCCACTCCATCTGGTTCAAATAGTTCCTATAACTCTTTAGGGAATCTTAGTACTATGACTCCTTCCTCAGGTGACTCGTTTGAAAATAATGGTGGGGCACATGGTTCTGATTTTAGCCCAGCTGCCATGAATGAAGACAGTAGTTCTAATGGCAATTTGGCATCAATTATGCAGCCTATGGCATCTAATCATATGAATGAGGACAGTGGCTCTATTGAAAATTCTGCACCAGCTGTACAGCCTGTAGTATCTCATCATCCCATGATCACTAGGAGTAAGAATGGGATCTATAAGCCTCGAGTCTACTTATCTGAATGTTCTCTACCTTCTGCGTTTGTTATTGAATTGGAACCTAAGTCAGTTAAGTCAGCTATGCAAGATTCAAAATGGTTGAGTGCAATGACAGAGGAGTTTCAGGCTTTACAAAGAAACAATACCTAGACACTTGTCCCTACAGATGAAAGTATGAATGTAGTGGGTAGCAAGTGGGTTTTTCGTACCAAATTCAAGCCAGATGGATCAATCTTAAAACACAAAGCAAGGCTGGTTGTGAAAGGTTTCCATCAAATAGCTGGGTTAGATTACTTTGATACGTTTAGTCCTGTTGTAACACCTTCCACAATCTGTGTTCTCTTTGGTTTAGCAGTGCATTTCAGCTGGGATATCCAACAAGTGGATATAAATAATGCATTTCTTAATGGAGATCTTCATGAAAGGGTCTTAATGAAGCAACCTGAGGGTTTCAAAGATAAATCTCGTCCTTCCTTTGTTTGCAAGCTCAACAAAGCCTTGTATGGCTTGAAGCAAGCACCTCGCTCATGGTTTCACAAGCTGCGTACAGCTCTTTTGGACTAGGGTTTTCACAACAGCACCTCTGATTCGTCATTATTCATCAAGAAAACTGGAGCAAATGTGTTATACTTGCTAGTATATTTAGATGTCATTCTCATCTCTGGTAACAATAATACTCTAATACAGCAGGCTATCTCTCATTTGCATAACACATTTGCCTTGAAGGTTTTGGGATCATTCAACTATTTTCTGGGGTTTGAAGCCTTCAGGGATAATTTTGGTCTATATCTGACCCAGGTGAAGTACACTGTTGATCTTCTTCACCGAACCAATATGTTTGACTCCAAGCCCTGTGACAATCCTTGCTCTGGTTCAAAATTGACACTGAAGGATGGTGTTTTGCTCGACAATCCAACCATATATTGCAGCATAATTGGTGCTTTGCCGTACTTATGCTACACCAAACCAGATATATCTTTTTGTGTCAATAAACTAAGTCAATTCCTTGTTGCTCCTACTTAATTCCATTGGCAGGCATGTAAACGAGTACTCCGTTCTCTCAGAGGCACTCTTCACAAAGGCTTGTGCTTTCAGCCTTCTTTATCCCTTTCCTTGGTTGCCTATGCAGATGCAGATTGGGCAAGCTGTTTGGATGACAGAAGATCAACGATCGGAAACTGTGTCTTTCTTGGTGGTAGTTTGATCTCTTGGAGTGCCAAGAAGCAACATGTTGTTGCTAGATCCAGCACAGAGGCCGAGTACAGGTCAATGGCACAAATTACTTCTGAAATTATGTGGTTGTATTCTCTACTGCAGGAACTTCATGTTCAGGTCCCAAAGCCTGTTGTCATTTGGTGTGATAACATTAGGGCAAACTCATTGGCTCTTAATCCTATTTTTCATGCACGAACCAAACACATATATATTGATACACATTTCATCAGGGAGAAGGTTAGCTCTGGCATTGTTGAACCTTGGTATATACCCACTGAGTTTCAAATTGCAGATGTTTTTACAAAGCCCTTGACCAAGGATAAGTTTCACTTTTTTTGTTCCAAGCTGAACTTGGTTGTTTCACCCTCGTTCAGCTTGCGGGGGAATGTTAGAGATGAGTCTTAGCTGCCAATATCAAATGATTCTCAGTCACCAACATCTGCTCACTTGGTGATGAACTGCAGTGATCGTCCAGCCAAAGATTCAATATACCAAGCTGGCCTTGTTCTATGCACAACTGATAGTATTCTTAATCAGAGCTGTGTCAATGCTCATCTTAGTCTCAGCAAGAGCCAAGTTGGTTACAAAGTTAGTTAGAGAATTATATGATGTGGCAGTTTGTTATAAGTTAGTTAGAGATTCTTTTAGTGTGACTATTGATTGTAATTATTCTCAGGTCTCAACCTGAGTAAAAGAAGGTTAGTTAGAATTTGTGAGAAGTGAATCCATGTAATATAAATAGATGTATTACTCTGTAAAATCATTATCATGAATATAATGAAAAGCTTAAACAAGCTTGAAAAATCTCTCCAATGGCTTATTCTCTTTCATTTCTCTTTGTGACATTTTATCAAACACTTTTCTTTTAATCACAAACTTTCACAATCTCTATAGCTGCAGCTTCATCAGTTCTTCTCCAAGTTGGCAAGAATGCACCACAGAAAATTTTTCAATACCCACGACTGTATATTGTTGTTATAGTGGTTAGTGGCTATGAAATTATACATCTCATGGACATAAATGGAAAAAAAATTGATTTTGTTTAAATATTTTGATATTTTTATAGTTGAGCTTGATATGAACTTTGAGTGCAATTGATAAGCAAAAGATAACCATCAACAAATGGATTTTTGTTTGTTGCAGAAGATTTATTCATAATGCATTGCAGAGATGCAAATGTAAAGTTCAGTTCTTATACACAATTACAAGCATATAAAATTTAATAATAATTTTATAAAAAAATTTGAGGGAATGGGTCATAATATTATTAATTGATTTTTTTTTCCTTTTGCACCTCTAAAATGAAATTTGATCCTCTAAACTTAGATAAATTTAAAATTTTTGTTGATATTGATAGACATCTTTAGGTATTATTATTATTATTATTATTATTATTTTGAAAAAAAAACTAACATGTCTTCCAAAAAATATTATTAATTAAAAATATTTTTCAATTGCAATATTATTATTTTTGTTAAATATGATATATAAAAATATTTATTTAATAAAATTAAATAAATATTGATTTGTCATGTTCCATATGCCATTATTATATGGTAACAAATATTGGACAGAACAAGAAGGGCACTCTGGTAATTTGAACCTCTAGTCCCGTCCTATCCCAGCCATACCAAACGCATAACAGTACAGTGAATAGTTTTGTCCCAAGCTTTACAAACACAATGCAGAATAACCTGTCCTGTCCTATCCCGTCCGGTCATGTCCTGTCCCATGTCCATGCCAAACGCACCCTTATCAGACCAACAGAATCAGACATAGAACAAAAATAAAAAATCAAATTAGGGTTCTTCTAAACTCTCTTAAATTTTGCTATGAAAATTCATAATTCAGATACAAAATCTTAACTTGAAATCTCTAGGCCCCGTAAATTCATTTTCTATAGTTCGCCTCGGGACCTGTTTGCTCAATGTTATATTTAATATTGCAGAGGTGTGGTTTGTGCAAAGATGTGCTAAACATGTCACAGTCTATGATAAATGCTAATGTATTAGCTGAAACAGTCTATGTTAGGCAGCAGTTTTTGTGATTTATATATTAAATGTGTTAAATGATGTGTTAAGCAACTAAACATGACTGGTTTCGAAGGAAGTCAAGTAAATGTTTCAAAGGGTAATGGTAATAATGATGTTGAGGATGTTCAGCCAAGTAGTGCTTTAGGTGGCTCTAAACGGAAGAGAAAAAATCATTTGTTTGAAATTATATGGTTAGGATTGATGTTAATGGTGTTATGATGGTAAAATGTAATTCTCTATAGTATATTAGCCTTTTTAAAGACATTTCATGTCAATGACTTGATATGATAGACAGCTTGCATTTCCATTTATTCTGGTGTTCTATAAGCCAATGAAACATAACATGGTGGTCCATTAAAATGGAGGTCTCAATGAAGAGGATGACCAATTTATTTATTTATTTATTTCATTTTTGGAGGTCTTTCATTAATGGAGATGAAAGACCTTCATTGGAGGTCGAAATCAATCTCCAATGGAGGTTGAAATTGTCCTTCAATTGGAGGTCTTGATGAAGAAGATGACCAAAAAAAAAAAAAAATTAGAAATTTTATTTTTGTCCAATAAGTCTCGGAAATTTCATATATACCTACTAAATCTCGGAAACAACAAAATAAGTCTCGAAAATTAGAAATTAAGTTTTGGAAACATTAAAATAAGTCTAAAAAACACAAAAAAAGTACGAGACTTACTTTTATGAGTGTGTTTTAAGAGTATTTTTGTCAAATCCACACTTTATGTTATATTAACTTAAGTTATTAAGTTTGTGATAGTCTTAAAAACTCATTCTTTGAAGTGTGCTATTAAAATTTCGAACCCTATAACCTAATGTAGCATATAGTTTTTATAGAAATATTTACTTATTTTTTATTTTTAACACAAAAAAGTTGTAGTTATTACCATTCAATGTGGTTTTTTGTAAAGAGTACTCATTTATATTGACAATGTCTCAAGTTCGAGTTGTCATATACACATGAGGTATATCAAAAAAATGTTTTAGTTATCTATCACAAACTATCTAATCTGAAGGTAAATCTATTGCAGCAAAATTTGATCTGATGCTAAATTAAGTACTTTATGATTTGTGCCCCAAATATGAATGAAATATGACTGCTGAATATTTCTGTTTTATTTTCACCCATTTTTCTCATACTTGCACACAATTTTTTATTATTTTTTCTTTTAAAAGACAAAATGTTATTAATTGATCATGAAAGTGAATTGATAAATAAAAAGTGCTTTTGTTTATCTTATCCAAACACAATCTCTTATAGTTGTTTAATGAGACTATATACAAGATGGGTATTGAAACTCCAAAACATCATTTTGGGCTCATTTCAAGCCCTTTATTGATTAGAAGCCCAAGCCCTGGTTCCTGACAGTCAACTGACTCACTTTCTTACAAAGCAGAGAGCAAAAGTGCAAAACCTTGCTTTTCTGAAAGAAGAAGAAAAATAAAGGAAAAAAAAAAAAAAAAAAAAAAAAACAAATTAAAATAAAACAAACCATTAGGGGACTGAAAATGACAATTCACATCCATGCAATTTCTTTCTCATATTTTTCTCAACTTACTATTGAGGCCAAAACATCAACTATACACATCTTTTACAAATAATTGAAAAAGAGAAACAATAAAATAATTCAAAATAATTAGAACTGATGATCCAATGATAAACTATTAATATGAGGTTAATTTTAAGCATTTGGATTTAACTGATATGTATAATTTACGAGCATGTATATATGAAAATTTAAATTTGAAGGATTCGAAAAGAAAAAGAAAAAGAAAAAGAAAGAGACTAAAGTCATTTCTTTATCTTAAATTCATGACAAAAACAAAGTACATGATAGGTGTAAGTGATGCATGCCCAGTAGCATTACAAACAAATCCCAAACTCTGAAAATTTAACATCAATTAAAGACTTCCAACTAAAAAAAAAAAAAACCCAAACCAAACCAAACCAAACCCCACATTAAAAGAGACTAGCTTAGCTACCTTGTATGCATCTCTTACATCACATGTTGATAACATAAATAACCCAATATAAAAAAAAAAAAAAAATGAACTAAGGACAAATATGTAAAAAGCCAAGGTTAAACATGGAAACTAGAAAGGAAAAATTTGAACACTAAAGTTAATGTAAATTGTAAATCGGACCGCTACCCTCAATTCCCCGCAATGCAATGCAATAATACCGCTATCCCAATTCTGCCCTTTTTTTTCACTAGGCTAGAAACTCAGGAGAGCGAAATTGCAAAGCTTGCATTTTTTTCTTCTTCTTTTTTTGTTTCTTTCTTTAGCCATTGGCTTTCACCCGTAATTACAAAAAAACCCTTTTCGACGTCTCTGCTTGCTGCTTCCTCCTCCATAGCCACCCGACTCCACAAACCCTTGTCGAAAACCGACCATCTTTAACATTTATAACAATATATACCTAGCTAAGCTAAAATGTGTACCAAGTACACAAATTAGCAAAGTATAGCAAGGTAAGTAGTAGCTAGCAAGCAAGAAAAAAAAGAGAGGGAGAGAGAGAGAAAGAGAAAGACTAGAAAGAATGCGGTGGATATAGGGGTAAGGAGACATGATGGGTGGTATATAAAGGCAAGAATGGTAGCTTTTTGGTTGAATGAAAGTGGGATTTTATTTATTTATTTATTTTTTCTGATTTTAAGTATTTTTTTTCTCTCCTTTGATAAAGTGAATGTTGAAATTTTTTGTCCAAGATGAGTTTTTAGGGCATGTTTGTGGGGAATGCAAAAAACTCCACTAACTCGATTTCCAAGGCTCTTGGAGTTTTCATATTATTCTCATATATGGACGAGAAAAGAGAGGGAAGAAAAGAGAAAGAGTGTGGGGTTTGTTTGTCTGAGTATGTGAACGTGGCCTTGTTTGATGTAATTTATAGATGAGGTCGTCACCATCATCATCTCTCATTTATTTATTAAAAAAAATAACAAATAAAGTTGTATGATCACTCAGCTCAAGACAAAGGTCTTGATGGCCAACTTTTTAGTTTTATTACCTTATTATTGAGAGTTGGGGAGGTGATAAACTGTTAATGGAGTAGTCATCACCTAGAGTGGTGTGCATGCAATTTGGAAACTGACAAATTAGTGGCCCATTAAAATGTATATTATCTTTACTATCCTCCGCTTCATTTCTCGTGCATCTAGTAATAATATCCTATCCGGATGACTGAACAATGGAAGAGCTCCTGATAAAGTAAAGCAAGCAGCCTTTTGGGAATATTTTTGAAAATAAAAACGGAAGTTTAGTAAATAATTTTGGGAATATTTTGTAATGTTTAGTAAAATCAGAAGTGTTATTTTGTAAAAATATAGACATTAAGTTTGTAACATTGAAGAACTTATTTATTCGGATTTGGATTCTCTGCTAATCTGATTTTTTTCCTGACCTTTTTAAAGTATGTGATTGATTGTTAATAAAGTGATCATGGAAACCAATCACATCTTAATCACACATTTATTACAATGATATATGTAATGAGATTATGTGAGGTCAAGAAAAAAATTAGATCAGTAGAGAATCTAAATTCTATTTATTTTGTGACATTGGATAATAAAAATTCTTAAAGTTTTTTTTTCAGGATGGTCCACGTATGAAATCCAATAACTGATACACTTACTGTACGTATCGCCAAGTTGACCGACTGCTTTTTTAAAAAAAGAAAAAATCTATTATGATATATTTCTAAAAAATACTATACAATGAAGAAATAATAGAACATAATGAAAAGCATTCTATTTTATTTTCTCTCTCTTCTTTTTGGGTGCTAAAAGACACATAATTGAATATCAAGCTTGAAAAATATTAATTAGAAACTTTTTAGGGTTATGATTATATCCCTTCCACCCACACACTAGAGCATTATTTTTAAAATAATTAAATTATCTCTTTAAATCAATTAATAACTTTAAAATCAAATCATTGTTGTTAGGTGATTCGGGTATTGGCTTTCGATTAGTCTAGCATATTAAATCTTCTTTGCCATTGATATTGTCGTTTGATATGAGAGAAGAAAAAAAAGAAGCAAAAAAAGGAGCCAAAAGGGATATGTTTCTTCGAATTGAAGTATAATTATTTATACTTTGGGAGCTTTGGCTGTTTTATTAGTTTTGGGCTCTGCTGTTGTGTGTTTCTTTTCAGCCTTGTTAGGCTTTTTGGAATTAGATTTACCGTTAAAGATAAAATAAAATAAAATAAAAAACCCTAAATAAATCCTCCGAAAGCTAATTATTTAACGATAATATTAGACCCATTTGATCATGACGTACTCATGACTAGGTAACTAAATCAAATTATATTAATTACAAACGCAATAATGTAACTATAATTTACAAGCTCAAAATCTTATAACTAAAATTTAATTTGTTTCTATTTTTAAGACGTTTAATCAACTCGACTAAATATATCATCTTACAAATTAATATTTGAAACACTTCAATTCAATAGCAACAATAATAGATAGATAGATAGATAGTTAGATAGATAGATTACTTCAAAGCGTATTATATTATTGAGATACAGTAGTCAATGCTTATACAGAAACTTACAAATAAAATTACATTAATTCTCTGATCAAGAGAAAGCAGAACTTGAATATTTTTAAGCTATATATTAGAATTATATAAGCAATCAATATGACGTATTTAAATTACTCTTTGTTGTATTTAAAAAAATAAAATAAAAAAATTACTCTTTATTGTTTATATACCAAATTACCCATTTTGAAATGCTAATAATATTGATAGTGCAATTACAAAAGTATGTCCTTTTTTTTTTTTTTTCTATAAGAAAATGTTACAACACTACAACATACAAATTCGTCGAAATTGACTCATATATCCCTTGGAATTCAAGAAATAAATGATCAATTATTTAGCTAGGGCCAGCCAGCATTTTTCTTGTAGCTAGCTAGGACATAGCTAGAGAGATCATGTGTTTAGCAATGAAAACACCCTTTTTGGAGATTCATGGAGAGAGGTTGAAGAAGAAGAAGAAGAAGATAGTGGGTAATTAAACCAAAAAGATAAAACACACAGATGGTGCTAAATTCACTTTACTATAGATTTGTTCAATACAAGCACAAAAAAAGCAAAGATCTAAAGCCTTACCATAAGTCAGCGGTTAGATTCTCTTTTTTTGAATTCATAGTCATGTGTATCATTGAGCAACTTAAGCCGGTGATCTTTAATTTATATATTTTTTAAATCTGATATCGAATACGTTAATGGTATGCTATCTTGTAATATTATAGAAAAAACCCATCATGCATATTTTTAAAATGTGCATAATAAAACTTGAATCTCTCATCACAAACATGAAAATAAATACACATCACTGGTATTAAAAGTAGATATATCTGTGTTCATTCACATTTCTTAATTTTTGCTACCATAATTTCAAAAAGTCTTTGGCTTTTAAATTTGATAAAATCGATTATGTTCTCACAAAATTCAAATGAAATTAAAATTGTATAATATCTCTTATCTTTAAGATAAACATCTCAATTTTATTAACATTAAATTAAATTCTATACATATAATATGTGTCTTAAGAGTACACGTTAATATATGAAAGTTATAAAAAGTGGAATGTAAACAAAAGAAATCAATTATATGGTGGTAAATATTAATTTTCAATCTAGTGTTAATCACAAACTTGGTTTAAATTCAATGAAAAATTAAATTGAAAGAGAGTCCAAGATCTTAATGATGATCAACAGCTGTGAATTTTGATAGATAGAAGTAGGTGATGAACTGAATGAATCAGCAAATCTGTTCAAAGTTGACTCTTGTAATTCACACTTTCTCACTATATGATAGAGCAATAATAATATAAACAATGGGACCCAACTCACGACAATCAAGAATTGAAGACTACATGCACCATTACAATATTAAGCCTTTTTCATTCTTTGTGAGTGCTCCACTTCTGCTCTGCTATTGAATCTCGACCGTTTGATTGTTTTGTTTGTTTATTTTCATTTTGATCATGAGATAACACTGTGTGTACGTCACCAATGCACCACTCTTACATCAAAATATAATTTTGAAATTATTTCAAGTAGAAAAATTACACTAAGCAATCTTACAAGATGGTTTTTTTTGCAATCCCATACATATTTTAAAAGTGTCCATCTGGTTTAAACAAAATCCAGTAACAATTTTCTATTTTTTTTAAAAAAATATTTTAGTACTAACAATCTTTGTTAATTAAGGACGTTTTTGATCAATTTTACTGGAGGTCAAGTTTCGATAATACAATCAGGTGACATATTAAAAGGGTACCAAATCTTATTTCAGTAAAATTCACATTAAATTTTTTCACAACCATTGGATACAAATCATTGGATACTCGAGGGCCTAATCTAGAACCTCCAGAAATCAATCGACGTGGGAACCTGATAAAGTGCCAAGTGTACAGTCACTGTCTAGTAATTGGCTGACAAAGAGCGGCGCATGGGCCTCGAAACATATATTAATATTAATTCAATTCCAACAAAATGAAAAAAATAAAAGAAATGCAAACAACACATTAAACAACTATACATGAGCGTCGCGTTTTAGCCGTTTCAAGTCGTCAATCTGGAAACTATATATACGGCGATGTTAGACCAAGAAACCGAAGAAAAATAAAAAGACTAAAAAGAAGAGAGAGACAGCTGAACACGCACGCATGCCTCAACATTGGATCCCGTTTGGGTGGGTGATGTTTTCTTTTCTCTTTCTCATGCCTCAACTTTTAAAAAAAAAAAATTATTTTTACACTGTGCAGCACTACTGCAGCTGTGCTGGATCATGGGGGTAGGTATGGAAAGGTAAGAAAAGGTTAATGGGGTGTGGAGAAATTACAGCCATATGATTGAAAATGTTTTACACTAATTCTTTTCAATTTATTTCATTTTATTTATTTATTTATTTATTTATTTATTTTTTCAGTGAGATTACACACCAGAATAATACAGGATTAGGGATTAAGGTTTTCATAATTATCTAAATGAAACATATAACTAAATCGATTAACTCATAGTTAAACGGTGTGCAATATCTATACATTTTTATTTGTTACGATGTAAATGTTAGTGAGAAGGGTCGTGAATATCAGTCATACTCAATCTAGAAAACAAGTTATCATGACATGATCAAAGACTGTGCATTACCACTCTTTAATTTGTGAATCATCTTCTTTAGTTTTTTTTTTTAATTGGGGTCTACAGTTACAGACACACCCGAAAATTCTTTTAACTTTAATAATTTTTATTTGTTAGGTTATGATGTGGTCTTGAAACTAATTGTTTCAGAGTGTTGTAAGTAATTACCAAATATGTATCATATACCATATTATCACTCATATCTAATAGTTAAAGTATTTGGACAAAATCAGGTTGGTTTAGTGGTCTACACCATGAGGTTGTGTGTATAAATCTATTCACCTTCCAAAATTCTGAATTATTGTAATATTTTAAATATAATTCGAATATATTATTTACTTTTTCAATTTTAATGGTATCCCTCTTTTATCTCGCGACTTTTATTTGCATCTAGAATGCGTGAAAAAAAATAAAAATATTAGGCATCCCAAGTTCAAAAATGATTGGCCAATCTTAGTTGGCTTAAGAGCTGAGTTGATTGCGGCCGCGGGTCCCCTTGATTGTCTCCTTGTGTAAAACTGGGAGTCGCTTGTCTCCATTGATATGCCCTACCGGCCTACCTTAGTAAAAAGATAGTACCCAATTCATCAAATATATAATCTTATTATTTTGTTAGAGTAGGGAGTAGCTTGTGAGTTGACTCTACAAAAAAAGTCAGATGAGGGATGAAAATTTTAGGTGATTAACTCAAATCTCATTTTGAAGTAAATCATATATTATTTCAACAACATACACATTTAAAACTTGTGATTGGTTATTATTATTATTATTATTTTTTTCAAATCCCATTTTGAAGTAAATCATATATTATTTCAACAACATACACATTTAAAACTTGTGATTGGTTATTATTATTATTTTTTTTTTAAAAAAATAAAAAATAAAAAAACCTTAATTCTTCACAAAAACTTTAGAAGAATTAATTAAATCAATGGAACCTCTTAATTCTTCTTTAATTTTGGTACAAATTCATCTAATAGTGTAAATAATGTTGTCGTAACTTTTGCAGTACGGTTCAGAAAGTAACTCCCATCACAAGGGATAGATCTCCTCAAACTTTGTGATTTTATAGAAAAATACGAGATTTGAAAGAGTGCATTTTTGCTCACCTACACTAACTAGGGTGAATCATTACCACCCACTCCAGGTGTTGACACGTGTCCCAAACTTTGAGTTAAATTTGGGTTAACTTTGAGACACGTGTCAACGCCTGAAGTGGGTGGTAATGGTTCACCCTAGTTAGTGTGGGTGAGCAAAAATGCACTCGACTTGAAACTGGAGATGCACATTTGGGGAATGGGGATGGATACAGGTTCCCCTATCCCCTATCCCCATCCCCACTTCCCAGACCCTTTCCCTACCACCACCACCCCCTCTCTTCATTTGGGGAAAATGGGGATGGGAAATTTTGGGGGGACCTATATCCATCATCATCTATAATTCCCTATTTTTCCCGTTTTTCCCCGTTTCCCCCGTTTCTCCATTTGACTAAAAATTATAAATTAAACTAAAAAAACAAACATTCCATTACAAATACAAAATAAAATTCATTAGTGCGTTTTATATAAAATGTGTATATATACTTAAGGAGTTAGGGTTTTTAAAGAATAAAATATAAACATATATATATATTATAATTATATTTATATAATTTCAAAAACCCATTTCAAAAGTGGGGTGGGTGTAGGGTCAGTTGTCCCTGCCCCTACACTACTACTAGAAATTTAGTCTAAAAAATTGTTTAGTGAACAATATACATTACGTTTATGTTGCAAAAAGTCATATATTGCAATATACGAAAAATGTGTGTTGTGAAAGTGGTTTACACCGATACACGAGTGCACATTATCAATAAAGGGAGACATATTACCTGTTATAATTCACATATTTTCTACGTCGGCAAACATGATTGATTTCACAACACGTAAATATGCAAGTTGTTAAAATTTTGTCTTTTACAATGCGCCCTTGCGCATATTCTGATTTCTTACAAATAGATTATAACACCTAAATATTCTTGTTGTGGTAGATTTAACTTTAACAACGTACTTTTTTTAATGTCGTCAAAACTCTGATTTTTTACAACTAGATTATTACACGTTATTAAATGGTATATTAAATTGTTAAAAGTGAATAAATAATAATTTCCAAAAATATGGTTCTTTTAACACTCATAATTTTTTTACATTAATTAATTTAATCTACACACTTATAAAATAGAAATTCAATATTTAATATTTTTTATGTTATTAAACGATGTATATAGTGTCAATATAAATAGATATATATCAATAACATAATTATCAAGCTAGGTCAATAGGCTATATTAAGATATGATTTTGATTTAAATTTGTGACTTAAATACTATTTCATTCATTTTTTTTAAATGACAATGGTGAAAATATATCATTAATTCCTTTACGTTTTTCCACAATTGGCACTGCTATAGAAAAATAAAGTATCATGACACTTATTTATGACATTTTTTTTCATCCATCAACACTATGTGATGGTTTTTAAAAACCATCATAAAAATTTGATACTTTTTGTGTAAGGTTTTAGATTTGCATTAGTTTGATTATATTGAAAAACTCTTTCTATTTGAAATGGTTAGTTGTTTCGGTGTTTCTTGGTTGATATGAGATTCAAAGAAGAAAAAGAACTTCTCATACAAATATCGTCTTCAAGAGGAAAATCACTTACTTGGATGATAAGGTATTAAGATACTTCTTCCTCTTGCAAGGCGTAAGCGCGCACATACACACATTGCATACATTTGTGTTCTTGCATTGTAGCGCTCATTTGATATAATACATTCACACACGTGTTGAAGTATGCTCATACATTGATCTTAAATTGACAAACATTGTATAAATGCATGTACTAGGACTATCTCTAGGAAATTGCATACTTGTGTGATTTTGTATTTATTTGTTTGTGTTTTATTGTTTTAGACTTGAATATGTTCTCACATGATTATTTATTGAGTTCCGGTCATTTCAGTTACTCATACATTAGTTTTTGAGTTCAAACTAGGAAGATACGATACTTTACGTTTTCTTACAATGCATATTCTTTGTCATCGTGTATCAAGTCAAATTCATAACCTTTCGTCAAAGTTTCATAGCCGTTCTCGTGTGTTTTTGAGTTACGATTCGTAATCTAAAAGTGGATTCAAATTTGGAGTTCGGATGCTAAAGAACGTGAGAGGTGCGCGAAGGGAGCGAAGGAGAAGAGAGGTGGCAAAGGGTCAACCATCCTCTCTCCCATGGAGGCGTGTGGCCACCATGGGAGGGACACCTCTCTTCCTCCCCGTGGTGGCCACATGCCTCCATGGGAAGAGAGGATGGTGGTGGCTCAATTCCCGAATTGCCCTTCATCTTCTCCAAGTGTTTTCCCTTCCTATATATTTCAAATTCATGCTGAAATCTCTCACAACTTTTAGATATTTGTTTTTGTCATAACTCTCTCAAATCAACTCTGAATTGAGTGATTCAAAAGCCAAAATTGTTGGTCTTGAAGAGAGGAACAAGTCTCAAGCATTTTCAAGGTGAAAAGATGTCAATGGTTCATCATTTTGTTTGGTAATCATCTTTTCTACATTTTTCTTATGATCAACTTTATGGATCTACTTATTTGATAGATGAAAAATGTTTAAAATGTCTTTGATTCCAATTTTAGACTTGTTTGATTGATTTTCGAGTTGTAGCTTTTTGTGATTTTGATTGAAATTTCAAATCTAAACTTGATTCACATGAAATTGATTCTAGAAATGTTTTATGTAACACTACAAGAAAAACACTTAACGACAACAGAACATCCACCACGGGCACAAGGGACCCGTTTTTGATATGTAATTGTAACAACGGGCCTTTAAATGCCCGTTGTCAATATCCTTTTAAAAGATTTTCCACCACGTGCCCCTGTATGCTCGTTGTTGATAATGTTTTCTTACCACGGGCATTTATGGGCACGTGGTGGTTACGTTTTTAATCACGATGAGCAAATAAGAGTCCGTTGTTGTTAATACCATATATATTCAAAGATAAAATCCCCAAATTGCAAAACCCTAATATCTCGTAATCCAGCCATCTTCCTTACAGACGACCTCCTCCTCCAACTACTTTGATGACCTCTTCTCCTCTCTTGACCTCCACTCACGCCGTCCCACCCCACCATGTGTCTTGCAACGACCCATGTCCATCGACTCCTCGGACGACTCTTCCTCCAATGGTGGTGGAAACCAGACCACCCACAATAGTCAGACTTAAGCCCTCCTCTTATTCTTTCATCTGGTATGTATTTCTTTTCCTTAAAATTATTGTTCATTCAGTAGTTCAATTGAAAGCCACACTTGAGCTCAATTTTCTCTATATGAGATCTCACTGTTTTACGGTTTATGTGGTGTTAGAGATATTATTATTTGCTATTTTGTATAATTTCTTGTGTATTATATTTTTATTAGTAAGTAAATTATCTACAAATTTTGTTGTGATTTTGGTGATAAAAAAATCTGTTAAATTTTTTTTTTTTTTTGTTGTGATCCGCTCAAAGTGAGAAAAAAAATATATATATAAAAACCCACCATCAAAAGATTCAAAACAAACCAAAATTGTGTTTAAAGACATTAAATTTAGGTACCAAGTCCATATATTTTAAGAAATTATTGATTAATTGCTATTTTTTTTTTTTTTTTTGTAAATCGGTTTTTCTGTAGAATTCACTCTCTTATCCAACAACTTGTCCCAAGTTCATGAATAGGGGTTCGAATTCTTTTGCGGATGGCTTGGCTAAGTTGGGTTCCAGTAGAATGGGTGTTAGAGTGGAATGGGGTGTTATGTGAAGTTTTTTGGGTGCTTTTGTGCTGGTTTACTCAAGATTATTCTGCTTTTTAGGTGGAGCTTAGTAGGGGTTGTGGTAATTTGGCTCGACTTGATGATGGTGTTTTGTTGTCTGGTTAGTTTTGTTGTTCTGATTGTTTTTGTTGCTTTGTTTCTTTCTATCGTTTTGTGCAATTTTTGGGCTGTCTCTGTTGTTTTAGTTGGGGTCTGTGTCTTGGTTGGTTTTGTGTGTAATACTTGGTTTGTGTTTCCCTTGCCCTGGTGGCTTTTATAAATTTACAGTTTTACAAAAAAAAAAAAAAAAAACTTGTCCCAAGTCTGATTATGCTGCTCTCTCTCTCAATCTAAAAAGTGCACAAATAAAGATGAATTTTTTATCTTATATGATGTATGGTAAAGCAAACTTATATTCCTTTTTATGATTTAATTGCAGAGACATTTGATGGATTTTTTTTGGGAGGTGAGAGTGGTGGAGGTGGATTATTAGGAAGAATTGGATTCTAATTCTGGGTTTTGTTTTGCCTATTTATTGGTAACTTCCAAGTTCAATTTACAGTCCTCTAGTTTCCTCGCAGCTCTCTTGTCATCAAATTTCATTGATATCGGTTAATTTTTTTCTTTTTTGATACAATCCTCTGGTTTCTTCTAAGCTTCGGAGATCACTTCCTTACACAAGAGATTGCTATCGACTTCTATTGAAGTCAAACAAACCTATAGGTATGTTTCCTCTTCTCTCCAGTGTCATTTTGATTCAATTGTTTGTAGTTTTTGATTTGATTTCAAGTGATAGAATATAATTTTTTTTGGTTTAATGATATTCTGTTTTCTTCAGTTATTATGTTTTTGCACAAATCTCTCTTGCCATTTTTATTTTTATTTTTATTTTAAAAAAATTCTTATCAATATTGAGTAATAAGGTATTAAGGTGGGGTTGATTGGACTGAGTTAATCTCTAGTACCTCAAACCTTATCAACATTTTTAACGAAAACCTACTACCTTTTCATCTGTGTGTTCTTTGTTGCCCATCTTTTGTTTTTAACGAAAATCCTTTGCTATACTCTTATTCTTGAATATTGAAGCAAGCTGCTATTCAATTCTACAATTGGTGGATGGCCCCCAATTGGACTTTAACGTAGCTTATTGTTATCGGTATCGAGGGAGAATGGTAACTAGAAGATTATGAATGTCATTTATCGAAATTCGATATTCACATTTTCTAATGCTATACAAACTATAGCTTAATATAAATATATTGACATGACTAAGTTTCTTTTGGATGATTTGTTCATCTTATTCTGAGGTTGACTAAATAGAGGTTGCAGTGTTTGTGAAAGTATCATATTTTTGTTTATAGTCCCAAATTTAGGTAAGCATATTCATCATTGCTCTTAAAGCTAAAGTTTAGCTGACTCTTTGTGTTGCTGTATAGGTATGGAATGTTTTGATGTGTTGAAAATATCATGTGGATTAAGAAGGTTAGTTTGATAAATCTACACTTATGGAATGGTTTGTTTTTACTCGTAAAGATGACATTTTTTTTCATAATCCATCCGGTGGTTTTTTGACCTTCCCTTCATTATAATCCTATTACAGGAGGAGTTCCAATTAGCATTATTCAAGACAAACAAAAAGGAGCTTGAAGATTTGTATAGGTGAACTTATTGTTATGACTAGTAAACTTTTTAATTAAGTGAATGTTTATGGGTGAATGTAATGTTAATACTTAAGATTTTTAATTGAATGTTTATAGATTTATAAATTTTAATATATAAATATTGAATGCTTTGGAGTTTAATCTTCCAATTATTTGTTTAAACAAGCTACATATAAAATCAATAAATTAATTTTGATTTTTTTTTTTTAAAAAAAAATACTCATTGACTACGGGCAAAGCCCGTTGTAATTAATGCATCGACCACGGGCAATGTTCGTTGTTAGTAACGCATCGACAATGGGCAATAAGCGTTTTCAGTAACATATCGACAACGGGCATTGCCCGTTGTAAGTAATGCATCGACAACGGGCAATGACCGTTGTGGAAAACCGCGTTTTTCCACTACCGCTCCATCTATAGCGGGCACATGCCCGTGGTGTATACACATCTACAACGGGCATTGCACGTTGTCGTTAAGTGTTTTTCTTGTAGTGTAATGAGCTTTATTGTTGATTTCTAGATTTAGTTTCATGATCTAAGAAATAGGATTTTTGATTGTGATATTGATTATTCCAATCTAGTTCTTATTGATTCACATGCTTAGATTTCTAGATAACTTTGTGATTGATTGTTGAAAGTATATTCTAGTTATCTAATTGCATGTTCATAGAGTTTGAGTGATCTACTTTCTCTATTTTATTGTGTTTGCATCACTTAGATTATTTGCCTTGTAAAAGGTGGGAAATCTCTTGTTGTTGAGTGATTCTTCAACATAGAGCAAGGAAGACTTGGTTAGGACATGCGGTCCGGTTAGCCAAGCAAGAAGTCTTAGCTAAGAGCAAGAGGCAAGAAGTGTGTGGCTTCAAGTAAAACCGAGCAAGGAAATCTCCTTAGAGACTTATGGGTAGTCTAGGTTAGGGAGTGGCTTTCTAGAGGCAAGTGATTTGTCTTGGTTAGAAAGTTGAGGCAATCTTTTCATTAGTAAAAGGCTTTGAGGGTAGGATAGAAGGGATATTCAATAGAGAGCATTTCAAGTGAGTTGATTGCTTTCGAGAGTCTACTTATTTCCAACTAATGAATTGTGTGTTGTCGGTGGTTGTGGATTCATCCCATGGATGTTTCCTCTTCGGTTACCACGTAAAAATACTTGTGTCAAGTTTCGCTTTAAGTTTCATTACTTCCATACTTGTGTCAACAAACACATTAAACCAACTAATTTACTCGAGAACAAAGCATAAATAATAGGAAATAGTGGCCTAACACATGTCTAGAAATGAACCGATCAAATACCCTCAAACCTATCTTTTGCTAGTCCTTGAGCAAAACAAAACTAAAAACAAAAACAAAAGCTCTATAAACAAAATTTTTAAATTAAGCCACTTTCGTAGGGAACACGATAGCATTGAGGGTATACTACAAACCTTTAAACCTCTAGGTGTCACTTAGTAGGAGGAGTGTTGCCTCCTGAGGGTTTATAGCTATGCTACCCACAAACATTTTTCTGCGAAAAACCAAATAATCGAGATGCAAACTCACATGTACCATTCAAGCCAATGCATGCTGAGCCAATAAATAAAGACTAAAATTATGTCACAAATTTGAATGCATTGCTCAATTTTAATGAAAAGCCCAAGCTTAAGACATTCTAGCTTCAAGAACACATTCACCAAACGTCATAGATATAATTTGCCTCAACTCTAATCCTCATAAGATATCGCTCATATTTCACGCAGAACCTAGGCAAGTACACTCATCAAGTATGTGCGAAAGAAGTTATGCATAAGAAATTTCAAATTATAATTGCATATGAATATATCATTGAAAGAACGCTTGATTTGTATGCAAAAGATCTCATGAAAAGAATCAAACATTAAGAACAAGATAAAGCACATGTTTACCTTACTCTTGAGCTAGCATCCCCAAAAGATCTAATAGGTCTTTTTTTTTTTTTTTTTTGTAACGGGGCCATTGGGTGAAGGCTAAGAAAGAACGGGAAAAGGATAGCAAACAAACCTATGATAATATCGAGAAATTCTTTGGCAAACTTTATACTCGGCCAAATTTCTTCGAATTCTTCATTCCACTTGCATCCAGGCTTCTTGAACAATTTTTGTTCATCCTCCTTCTTGAGTTGACTTTGATTTCTCATCACTTCATTGTAACGCTCTTTTCCTTTTTTCTTTTATTTGATTCATCAACTCATTCATTTATCTCTTTTTTTTTTCTTTAACAACTTTTCAATACATTTCTTCTTGACACCACTTTGGTGTTTGTCTTGTTGCTTTTTTCCTTGGTACGTGCACATCACAAGTCACCCATTTCAAACTCCCTTCAATCATCTTCATCCTCTATATGATCCCAAGCTATAAGGTATGGCTAAATTATGGTTATTGGGGTTAAGTTAATGTGGGTGATGAAAGAAAAAGGATTATTGTGTTTGGCTTCAAACAGGGCTATGAAGCACACACATAAGGAAGGAAAATATTTAAGGCCTTTTAAGTGAGTTCAAGCATACATTGCCGATATCACTTCTAATGGTTCAACCAAATCAAGAACAAAGTCTATATGTGATATCTTTTTTATGAGAATTGTTCTTTAATGCTCAATGTACAACCTATAGAGATCGAATCTAATGCTAAGAACCTATTGAGTGTTTAAAGAGTGGAAACAAATAATCTCTCATATCATGTCATTTATGTACGCTTTTTGGCTTAGTGAACTCATAAGGGTAGTCTCCACTATTAATCATGACAATCCAACTAAGCATCCTATTCACTATTACATCAAGAGCATGTCATAAATTTTGGAAAATGCAATGCACTACTCTAAGTGGCAAGAAGTTAGTTTAAACTTAGTGAATAAAGCATATATTATGGCTCTTAAAGAACAGAAAAGAAGCATCTCAATATGGAGGACAAAAATTCAAAAACTGATAACTTTCGAAATTGACCTACGTATGTTCTTTAATGTATATCTTTCTAATGACTCAACAAAAGTTAACTACATTTTAACACAAGATAATAGATATGAAGACGCACACTTTTTATTAGAAAATAGTTCAAAATTCGCATTGGAAAAGTGAGAAAACAGACGATGAAAACAGTGCACGCACTGTTTCGCAACAATAGGGTATTGCCCATGACCTTTGGTCGAAGAAACATACATAACTTTTAAACCACTACCCAAACTTTTTTATTCTTTATATCGTTGGATTCGTATCGAAAAACCAAAGAACCTAGCATAGATGAAAAAAATTATTTCCTCACCAATCAATACAGTTTTAACAAAACGTTTGCCTCAAAATTTTCAAAATAGGGGTCACTTATTCACAGATCTTTCAAAGAATAGAGCAAACATGAATTCACACCCCCAAACCTAATCTAAACATTGTCCTTGAAAATATATATATACGCGTGTCTAAACAACCTAGAGGGGGGGTGAATGGGTTGTTAATCGATTATTACCAATTTTTCGATTAGTCAAAAATAATCACAATTAACCCATTTCAACAAACAATAAAAATCAAGTAAAAATGCGGAATTTAAAGGACACTTGTTTTTTACGTGGAAACCTTCAACAAGGAAAAAACCACGGGCTGATATGTGCGCCACACACGATCCTCGAATCCACTATATGTAATGATGATTACAACCCTAGGTTGACCTCTAGTCACACCATTCTCGGTTACTAATCCACCACTACTACCCGCAGGCCTTTTATAGCGAACCTAGACTAAAGGTGCTTGAGCACTACTCACCGGTAGTCACAAGACTTAACTCTCAATGAAGAGATCAAAACAACCTATGTGAATATGATAATATTCTAAATGCAAATAATGCTAGGCTACACTAAATGCTTATCTAGAGATTAAATGATGGCAATAAAATCAATCCTAGATATCAATATGTCTAAATGAATGCTCATGAAGACCTAACTAGTTATAGATATGAAAACCTAAAATCTAGTCATCAAACAAAAACCAATCAACATAAGTTGTCATTAAACAAGGCAAGGACAATAAATGCAATCAAGAAATGCAATCAAGGAGTCCTAATCATCAATGTCTAAATGCAAAGCATAGAGACTTAGCTAGAGGGCAAAATGGTCCTAAATGCTAGCTATCACAATACAACTCACAAAACACAATAAAAGAGCAATCTTGAAACTAGTCAAGAAATAAAGATGCAATCTTGTAAAGTAAGAACATGTGAAGATATGCAAATAATGTTCTAACTACAAGTCATGTGAGCAATAATGAAAACCCATAAGAAATCATACCTAGAATATGCTAGATGATGAATGAATCATGAAAGGATGATGGGTCTTTGTGTTTTGTGTGATAAAAATCAAATCTTGATGACTTTGGTTGGAAAGCTCTCTTTGGCTCTTGAAAGATGTAATTTTTTGCTCTCTCACCAAACATACAAGAGAGAAGACATCATATATATAGGAACCCTAAATGAAACTACGTAGTTTTGGAGATATATAAAACCATAAATGAAACTACGTAGTTTTGGAAAGAAAACTTAGTTTTCCCGTCAAAAAAGCGACTTTAGAAGTGACTTGGATGGAGGTCACTTCTAAGGTCACATCTGTCTCGGTACAGGGGGTCAAAAAGTGACTTTAAAAGTGACCTTGATGGAAGTCACTTCTAAGGTCGCATTTGTCTCGGGTAAACAAAGTGCGATAGTGCAATAGCTCCAGATTTGAGCTTCTCGAAACATGACCAACCGACATCGAAACCTTTCGTATGATATAACGTTTGAAAGGTATGGATGTCTACTTTCTACTCCTTTTTACAAAAAAAGGGTTTTGATATATGTAGAAAGAGATATGGTCATTTGAGTGACCAAAGGTCAAATTTGAGCAATACAATATTGCCAAAACTCATGGTATAAGACCATGTGACCCAAGACTAATCCAAGAGAGGAAAATGGACCTCTCTAGTGGTCAAACATCGCGCTAAGACAAGCACACCATCATGCAAGCGCGGACATTTCCAATCACACAAATGGAAACGAATTACAAGACACTATCACACAACAAAATACAACAAAAAGGTGCAAGTGTGAAAAGTGATATGTGAAGAGAATGCACACATATGCAAATACGCTAAGTGTGTGTGTGCAACTAAATCTCTTCAATTAAGATTAAGCACAAGTGATTATACCTTCAATGAGCTCTTGTGCTTGAGGGCTTGAAAACCAAATGAGCTTGATCACGAACATGGAAGCCCTAAACTACCCTTACATTTTAAACCCCCACAATGTGGTTTGTCATGAAATGAGCCAATAAAAATGAGGCACTTACAATCTCCCCCTTTGGCTATTTCATGACAAAACAACCACTCACAAAATAATCCTCACAAAATACAAAATAAAGCTATTGGTCAACAAAAGTGTATTATACGTTACAATAAGAGAAACCTAAGATACTAAGTCTTCAAGGTCTTCAATCTCTTCGTAGATCATCATACCTACACACAATAGCAAGAAAGCACTTTCCAAGACCAAGTGCATGTGAGGTGATCAAAAATAAAAAGCATTTGCACTCAAAACAAAACAATACAAATTAATGCATGTGCAATGCTCCCCCTAAATGGTTACTCTCTCTCAAACTTCTCCCCAAAGCATACACAATGCTCTCCCTATATCTCTCAAGACTTCTCCCCCTTTTTGTCATGAGATAGGCAAAGGAGCTCCCCCAATCAGGTTGCTTTAACAAAGAGAGCTATTTGCACAAAAGGCATTTGTATAATCATATAAACGAACTTTATGCAACTCAAGTAATTGAGAGAGATTCAAGGAGTTTTATTTTAAAAAAAATTGTGACAAGATGCTTTGCATGCAAGACAGATTACATTTAAGTTCAAAATCAATGGTATTTGGTAAAGCAAACATCAAAAGGGTTTCCAAGTGAATTCAAACCAATTTGTGCCCTTTTGACATAATCAAGCAAGATATAGTTTTTCAAAAGATATTTTTGAGCTAAGAGCAACTAAATCAATCCTTAAGGGTAAATCAAGACATGGAATCAAAGATCCTATTTGATTTTTCCGGATGAAACATCCGTATGATAGTAGCCTTGATTACACCTTTAAGAAGAGAGAGAAGACTAATTTGGATATAAGATCCTTATTGGTTAAGTGGATACGAGATCCTTATTGATTTTAGTCTTCTCATTTGCTTTTCACACATATTTTGCATATAAGCAATCAAAAACATTTCATGCACATCATTTTAAGCATGTCATAAAATTCTCATGTCATGGAGATAAATTATGGGTCATTCATATGTACTTTCCCTAATAATTCTCCTAGTCCAAAAATGCATGTTTGAGCATAAATATAACATGGATTGCAAGTAAAGCAATTCTGCACACTTATTATGAAAAAGGAACATATAAGCATATATGTGCAACCAAAAATCTCAAGCAATTATCAAAAGAGCATAAATTTAATCAACTTTTTGCATATGACAATTCATGCAAGTTTGCTCTCTTTGCTTGAGCTCCCCTTATTGGGGTCAAATCCAACCAAGTCAAAAGGAGGCTTGAGCCTCTATAGACTTACCAAGTCCATTGGACCTAGTAGCATCTACGGGTATCACATTGGCATAATGGCAAGCGGGTTCAATCTTTCTAACCCACCTAGGTTCCACTTTATCATTTCTAGTGGTCATAGACATGTTTCTAAGATCCCTAGGTTCATGCAAACTTGCCCTTTTTTTCAACCGTTTTTCTTTCATGCTCTCTAACCTACACCTCTTAATGTATTTAAAGCAATTTGGTCTTAAGTGACCAATCATACCACAAAAATGACAAGTAGGTACAAAGTAAGAATTTATACCATTGCATTGTGATCTCATCGAGGCATTGCCATGTTGATGAGGTTGTCTTTGATGGTGCATCGGTTTGCTTCTCTTTGGAGCTTGAGCCGATTGGTGGCACCTATGTGGTCTAGCTTGTTGAGGTGGTTGAGCCGGTTGAAAGTGCCTCCTTGGTGTTGCAAAGTTTGGGTGTTGAGCTCTTGAATGTTGGGATTGAGCTTTACCCTTTGTTGGCATTTTCATTTGGCCATTCTTGGATGACTCTCCAAGATCAATCTTTCTCCTAGGGTGTTGAGGAGGTGAAGCTAAGCTTTTGCCTTGAGCTTGAGGTTACTTGTTCTTAGCCTTCTTCAAAACTTCTAGATACCTCATCTCTTTGTCCTTGACAATCTTCAAAGGAGCACTCTTAGAAGATTCACCCACTTCAAGAGTCTTCTTGTGGCAAGAAGATTGAGGAGGCAACTTAGGAACAATTTCCTTCACAAAAGATGTCTTGTTGGATGATGGTGTGGCTTCATCATCAACAAAACCTAGGCCTCTCTTGTCACTAGGCATCTTCCCACACCCTAGCATAATGTTAAGCTTCTCCGTACCCGAAGTAAATTTAACAAGTGACATCCTTGCTTCTTCAAGCTCTTTCTTCAACTTGTCCTCATTTTTCTTGACAAGTTTTACTTCCTCATCTAAGAGAATCACCTTTTCTCTTAGTTGAAGATTATCTTCCTTCAACACAAAAATCTCCTTCTTTTTCTTCTTCAAGGAGTCATGGAAGAATGTCATAAAATCCTCATAACTCATTCTTTCCTTGTTGTCAAAACTCTCCAAGTCGGAGTTATCATCTTCACATGAGTATAAGCAACACTCATCACTTTGTCCCTCACTAAGTGAGTCAACTTCCTCATCAAGACCTTTGTCTTGGTCATTTGATGTCATACAAGCAACTTCCCCTTGCATAGCTACATCAATCACACTTCTAGCTACCTTTTCATCTACTCTTTCTTCAAGGTCACAAATAGAGGCATTTTTTCCTTCTTCTCCAACATCCACATGAGAGGCTCCAAAGGCCATGTAGTAATTTGCAAGCTCTTCATCACTTGAAGAATGTTCTACACTCTCACTATCACTTGAAGAGGTGGCCATCTCCTTTCCATTTCTCTTGTTCTTCAAGTTACCACAAACCTTAGAGATATGCCCATATCCTCCACATTCAAAGCATTGAATGCCTTTTCTTGAAGACTTCTCTTGGCATTGCTCAACGTTCTTGGAGTCATCCTTTTGTACTCTCAAGAACTTCTTGAATTTCTTCACCATTTGAGCTACTTCTTCATCCGAGTCATCATCCTCCTTTTCAACTTTGGAGGTCTTCAAGGCTATCCCCTTTTGCTTCTTGGGAGATGAGGAGGTGGGAGCCTTTCTTGACTCATAGGCAAGTAGCCTTCCAATCACTTCACTCGGCTTCATCTTCTTGAAGTCACTATTCTCTTCAAGCGCCGTCACCTTAGATTCAAATCTAGGAGGTAGTGACCTCATGATCTTTTGCTTGATCCTCCTATCCGAATATGGGTCACCTAGTTGATGGCTTTGATTGACGATGTCTATCAACTTCACTTGGAAGTCATTGAAGCACTCATGCTCTTCCATCATAATACTCTCGAATAGAGTTTGAAGCACTTGGAGCTTGGACTCTTTCACCACTTCGGTTCCCTCATGTGCCGTCTCCAAGATTTTCCAAGCTTCATGTGCATTTTTGGTGATTTGGATGAGTTTATATTGACTCTCATCCATTGCACTAAGCAAGGCATGCATGGCCTTGTTGTTCCACTTCGAAGCTCCAAACTCTTCGGCACTCCATTGAGCCTTGGGCTTAGACACAATGCTTCCATCCCCTGCGGTCACGGTGGGAGGTGTGTATCCATCCTCAATCACCATCCACACCCTATCATCTATCACCGATAGATAGGACTCCATCTTCCCCTTCCATGAGGAGTAATTGTCACCCTTGAGCAACGGCGGTCTCACGCTCGACGCTCCCTCTTGGCTAGTCCCAAATTCACTCATAGTGTTTGGGTGAATGTATGCAAATGAATGCAAATGAATGTAGCACTCAAAATACACAAAAGCAAGACACAAAAGCAAGAGCAAGGATCACCTAAGTATGTCTAGGAACCCGCTCTGATACCAATTGAAAATATATATATACGTGTGTCTAAACAACCTAGAGGGGGGGTGAATGGGTTGTTAATCGATTATTACCAATTTTTCGATTAGTCAAAAATAATCACAATTAACCCATTTCAACAAACAATAAAAATCAAGTAAAAATGCGGAATTTAAAGGACACTTGTTTTTTACGTGGAAACCTTCAACAAGGAAAAAACCACGGGCTGATATGTGCGCCACACACGATCCTCGAATCCACTATATGTAATGATGATTACAACCCTAGGTTGACCTCTAGTCACACCATTCTCGGTTACTAATCCACCACTACTACCCGTAGGCCTTTTATAGCGAACCTAGACCAAAGGTGCTTGAGCACTACTCACCGGTAGTCACAAGACTTAACTCTCAATGAAGAGATCAAAACAACCTATGTGAATATGATAATATTCTAAATGCAAATAATGCTAGGCTACACTAAATGCTTATCTAGAGATTAAATGATGGCAATAAAATCAATCCTAGATATCAATATGTCTAAATGAATGCTCATGAAGACCTAACTAGTTATAGATATGAAAACCTAAAATCTAGTCATCAAACAAAAACCAATCAACATAAGTTGTCATTAAACAAGGTAAGGACAATAAATGCAATCAAGAAATGCAATCAAGGAGTCCTAATCAACAATGTCTAAATGCAAAGCATAGAGACTTAGCTAGAGGGCAAAATGGTCCTAAATGCTAGCTATCACAATACAACTCACAAAACACAATAAAAGAGCAATCTTGAAACTAGTCAAGAAATAAAGATGCAATCTTGTAAAGTAAGAACATGTGAAGATATGCAAATAATGTTCTAACTACAAGTCATGTGAGCAATAATGAAAACCCATAAGAAATCATACCTAGAATATGCTAGATGATGAATGAATCATGAAAGGATGATGGGTCTTTGTGTTTTGTGTGATAAAAATCAAATCTTGATGACTTTGGTTGGAAAGCTCTCTTTGGCTCTTGAAAGATGTAATTTTTTGCTCTCTCACCAAACATACAAGAGAGAAGACATCATATATATAGGAACCCTAAATGAAACTACGTAGTTTTGGAGATATATAAAACCATAAATGAAACTACGTAGTTTTGGAAAGAAAACTTAGTTTTCCCGTCAAAAAAGCGACTTTAGAAGTGACTTGGATGGAGGTCACTTCTAAGGTCACATCTGTCTCGGTACAGGGGGTCAAAAAGTGACTTTAAAAGTGACCTTGATGGAAGTCACTTCTAAGGTCGCATTTGTCTCGGGTAAACAAAGTGCGACAGTGCAATAGCTCCAGATTTGAGCTTCTCGAAATATGACCAACCGACATCGAAACCTTTCGTATGATATAACGTTTGAAAGGTATGGATGTCTACTTTCTACTCCTTTTTACAAAAAAAGGGTTTTGATATATGTAGAAAGAGATATGGTCATTTGAGTGACCAAAGGTCAAATTTGAGCAATACAATATTGCCAAAACTCATGGTATAAGACCATGTGACCCAAGACTAATCCAAGAGAGGAAAATGGACCTCTCTAGTGGTCAAACATCGCGCTAAGACAAGCACACCATCATGCAAGCGCGGACATTTCCAATCACACAAATGGAAACGAATTACAAGACACTATCGCACAACAAAATACAACAAAAAGGTGCAAGTGTGAAAAGTGATATGTGAAGAGAATGCACACATATGCAAATACGCTAAGTGTGTGTGTGCAACTAAATCTCTTCAATTAAGATTAAGCACAAGTGATTGTACCTTCAATGAGCTCTTGTGCTTGAGGGCTTGAAAACCAAATGAGCTTGATCACGAACATGGAAGCCCTAAACTACCCTTACATTTTAAACCCCCACAATGTGGTTTGTCATGAAATGAGCCAATAAAAATGAGGCACTTACAGTCCTCAATGTTTGTATGACATTAAAAGCATGGACAACAAATAAAGAACAAGTATGGAAGGCAATAACTCGAAACACACAACACAAAAACAAGAAAACTAAAAAAAACAAAAACAAATTACCTAGGTGGGTTGCCTCCCACCAAGCGCTTAATTTAATGTCTCGGCAAGACGGGTGCAAAGACGACTCAACCAAACTCTACATGTTGCTGGGTGATCAAATCGCACCGTTTCATTTATGCTCTCGCTGCACATACCGCAGCCCAGGCATCTACACCAAGAGCGGCATACGCCGTGTAAAACTGTTAGGGTTATGCTCAATAGCAAGAGTGTAATGTTGTACTTGACAATCTTTTCATATTAATAAAGTGATTTTTGTTTTGTTGACAAAATCTTATATAGCATTTATTATTATAATTGTCAAAGTAAATAATCATAAGGTCAAAGACTATGAGAAAAGAAGAATTGTTCGTACATCTGGATATGTATGAGGTAGACACAATTCTTTAGTTAGTCTTGAACTGAAATAAGATGACTGCTTTAAACCTGGAAATCTTTTGACTCTAAAAATGCTTGGAACTTGTTCCTTTCTTCAAGACCAATAATTTTGGCTTTTGGATCACTCAATTTGTATTGATTTGAGAGAGATATGATCAAAACAAGAAATCAAAAGTTATAAAAATTTCTGCTCGAGATTTCAATTTAAATGGAGGGAAATGAGATGGAGGAGAGAGAAAGCCGGCCACCAAATGAAGTATTGCCACCTCAACTCCATGTGAGAGGTGCATGATCCTCATGGGGCAGAGAGGTAGCCTTCCCGTGAGGCTCACGCGCTCCTCATGCGCCCTCACGGGAAGGTGGCCCAAAATGGCCTTTGGCCATTCGCCTCCTTCGCGCTCCTTTGGCATTCTTGGACCGTTCTCCAGCCTTCGAACTCCGAATTCAAATCCGTTTTCGGATTATGAACCATAACTCCCTCATGTACAAGAATCACTATGAAACTTTGATAAAGGATTGAGAATTCAACTCGGTACATGACGACGAAGACAACACAACGTATGAGAACGTAAAGTAGCGTAGATTCCTAGTTTGGACTCGAAACCTAATGAGTGAGTAACCGAAATCACCGGGACTCAATAAGGAATCATATGAGATCATGTATAAGTCCAAAAAAAAAAAAAACTTAAAAAAATAAATACAAAGTCACACAATTATGTCCTTTCCTAGAGATAGTCCTAGAACATGCAATTCTACAATGTTTGTCAATATTAAACTAATGCATATGCATACTTCAATAAGTGTGTGAATGTGTTATACCAAATGTAACACAACGATTTAGGGACACACATGTATGAATTGTGTGTGTGTGTGCTTACGCCTTGCAAGAGGAAGAAGTATTTTGATACCTTAGCATTCAAGTAAGCGTTTTTCCTCTTAAAGACAATATTCACATGAGAAGTTGTTTTTCTCCTTCGAAGCTTCTTTTCACCAAGAACCACCTAAGCAACTAACCATTACAAATAAAAAGAGTTTTGCAATGGAATCTAGCTAACAAAAATCAAGGATCTTACACGCATGATGGGGTTGACATCAACATTCTTGACCGCATTAATTCACCAAACAAAAAATGTTGTCCCAACATGTGGTCAACATCAACATGCTTGATCTCATGAAATCGCTGGATAAACAATGTTGTCCCAACATGTGGTCGACATCAACATTCTCAACCAGACTGCGTGAACACCCTATTTTAGAGGTCTCTTTATAGACATTAAAACCAATCCAAACAGTCATAGAATATTACGAATAATATACCGTTGGAAAGATATGGGTGTCTAGTTTATCAGAAGTTTTTAAAACTCGATTTGAATCTTTGTAAATGGTCGCAAGACTATATAAATATCAGTTTTGAAAAACATTTAAATCATTGAAAATGAATCTTTCAAAACTAGACATTTTACTCCAAACAACCAAACCATATTTAACACATATCAAACAACATGCACAAAACAAGATATCACATGATGAAATGCAATGCATGATCACACAAATCAAATGTGTGAGTGTGTTAGTATGATGAACAAATTGCAAAGAAGCGTCGCGAATGAACTCAACACAATCTTATGATGCAACAAGCCTAGCAATCAATCTAAATGCTTAATGCATGACCATATGATCAATATGTGTGTGTATAAGTGTTGCACAACAATGTAGGGACACAAGTATGCAAATTGTTTATGTGTGTGCCTATTCTCTTCAAGAATCAAGTCTAGTGATATACCTTTCGCTCTTGTTCTTGAAGTAACAGAGATGCTTAGAAGCTTGCCTTCGAGATCCTAAGCTATCCATTAGAAAATCATCCCTAATGCAATTTTCTATGAAATAAAGCCAATCATAAAAACAAGGTCCTTACACACACATTACTTGTCAGGTTTGAAAACACGCATCTTGGTCTTTTTCATCCCAAATCGTGCCTTAACATGCCCAGCCTATAAATACACCATCTTGGCCACTTCTATCGCCATCCTCTCTTAACCTCTCTATCTTCTTCAACCTCTCACACTTTCATTCTTAATTAGAGATAGAACCACAAATTAAGAGAGAGAGAGAGAGAGAGAGAGAGAGAGAGAGAGAGATAGAAGCTTCAAGCTTCCATTGAAGTCATAAATATTGATTGGGGTTAGTTTATAACTAGGGTGTTAGATTTAATTTCTTCATCTAGTTAAGCATGCTTGTATGTTCATTTAGGCATCTTTAATAACTAGGATTATTATAATGCATTTCTATCTTTCAAGTTAAGCATAATGTGTATTGTTTTGCACTTTATTGCATTTAGGACATTGTTACATGTTCACTTAGACTTTAATTCTCTTCATTGAGTCCAAGTCTTGTGGCTACATGTGGTAGTTACACAAGCATCGTCAATACCCACTTTTAAAGGTCTACGGGTAGAATAGTTTGTGTTATGAACCTTGAGATGAGTGATTAGGTTGTAAACAAATATTCAAATAGTGGGGTTTCTATGACTAAGTGGCTAGCGAGGCTAGTACCATGGTTTTTCCCAGTTGGAGGGTTTCCACGCAAAAATCAAGTGTCATTTAATTTCCTCACTTATACTTGATATTATTATTTATGTGTTGATTCTTTGATTGAATTTTGACTAATCAAAAAAACTTAGTAATTAATCGATTAACAACCTATTCACCCACCTCTTGGTTGTTTAGAGACACATTTAGAATTTATTTTCTATGCAAACTGTGCTAAACTGTTTGAAACTGTTTGAATTGTATGAACCTTGCAAACCATGTGAACTGTGTTAAACTATGCCAATCACACAATCTGTGCTAAACCTTGCAAAATCGTTTGAATTGTGCGAACCGTGCAAACTGTGTGAAACCGTACGAACCATGCTTGGATGAGATTAAATCTTGTTCTATGAGATCTCGCTCTAATACCATGTGAATTATTCAATGTTAAATCAAAGTTTCAAAGAGAAGAGATAAGAGTGATGACTAAGGTTACTTTTTATATTCAAGAGAATACTAGTGTTAACATAAACCTAATAATAAAAATGATATATATACAAATCAAGTAGGGCAACATACAGGAAATAGCAAAATTACAAGACTACCTTCACTTATAACTACTAACAGTATATTTCACTATAAGAAATTTGGCCTTTCGCAACGCATAAAATGCATTGCTAAAGGTTTTCGCAACGCACAGGTGTATGTTGTTAATATGTCTGTTGCCAAAAGTCCCAAAGCATTTGGCAACACACAATGTGTGTAGTCGTAGAATAATAACAACGTATTATGCATGTTGTCATTGACATTTAATGCAACGCAAGATTGATGTATGTTGTCTTACTATACGTTGCTTAGACAATTTTACTGTGTGTTGCCTAGATAATTTTTGCAATGCGCATTGTACATTGCTTTGGGTTAAGAAAAAAATAACAAAAAAAAATAAAATTTGATCTCATTATAATAATCATTGTAATTATTTTTATGATAAACAATTAAATATTATAAATTTTAACTCAACATTTAATCAAAGGGCTTGGTTACTATACATGTTCCTTATAGTTACAAGTTAAATTTAAAATAATTTGGGATTATTTAGGATTTGGGAGAGGGGGACAGACTCGAACCCACAATCTCATGGTGTATATGTGAGGGCGAACCACTAGACCAACCGAATATTATCATTGGATTTCTCCAATAATCTATGAAAATCAAGGATTTAAAAATAAAATAACTTCTTATCATAACTACACATGTAACTATACATTTCATGTATAATAACTAAATTATTTATTTGAAATTAAAAAAAATCAGGTTAAGGGTCTATCAAAACCTAATGATATTATTCGTTACAAACACACGACTCATAATGCAGCTCCCACTATATGAAGACAGATCTCCATATTTTACAATTAAATGGGCAAAAAAAAGAGTCAAATCCATTTCATAAAAGAGAAGAGAAAGTGCATCATTTTGCTAATGATGGTTATGTATTTTAATATTTACGATAACAATATCCATGATGTGTATATTGCCAAATATTAACGTTTTTGCAACATACAAGTGAACAATTTCTCATACGCCAACGTGCATATTATATCCGTGTTGCGGAATATTAGCCTTTTTCGCAATACATAAGCAAACAATTGCTAATGAAACTATTATGGCAATGTACATGATATGTGTGTTACTGAATATTAGCATTTCGCAACGCACAAGCCAATAGTAGATATAAAGGATTCTACAACAACGTGTATAATGTGAGTTTCAAAATATTAGTTTTTTAGTAACACGCAAGCCAACAGTTAGTAAAAAGACACATACAACAACGTGCATGATAAGTATGTTGCGGAATATTAAGCTTTTTCACAATGCGCAAGGCCTATGACAACATCCATTATGTGTATGTTGCCAAATATTAGTTTTTCAACAAGGTGCACATTTGTATATGTTGCTAAAAAAGATACATACAACAACGTGCATGATATATGTGTTGTAGAATATTAAACTTTTTTGCAAGGCCTATGACAACTTCCATAATGCGTGTGTTGCTAAATATTAGTTTTTTTTAACAATGTGCATATTTGTATGCTGCTAAAAATACACATACGGCAACAAGCATGTTATGTCTGTTGTGGAATACTGGACTTTTTGGCAACGCACAAGTCTTTTGACAACATCCATGATGGGTATGTTGCTAAAGACACCTATGACAATGTGTATGATATGTGTGTTGTGGAATATTAGACTTTTTCGCAACCCGCAAGGCCTATGACAACATCCACGATGTGTGTGTTGCTAAATATTAGCTTTTCAATAACGAGCATAATTGTATGTTGAAAAAAAAAACATATTTATAGCAACGTGCACAAAATGTGCATAGTCTAATGATTTAAATACGACAATGTGCAACTATTGTGCGTTGACATATGTGTTCAATTGAAAGTATACAAACAAGGTTAAATTGCTTAAAGTGTACCTAGAGAGGGAGGGGGGGGGGGGGGGGGGGTGAATAGGTTTTTCGCCTATTTTCAATCCCTTGAACAAACTTACGTTTGTCCCTCAATGTAGCTTTACATACAACATATAAACGGAACATTCATACATAGACAAGATATGCATATCATCATTTAGGCATTGTCTACATATAACAAGTTGTTGTATGAGGTATAATATCACTAAAATACAATATCAAAGAATACTTTGTATATCAATATTATTCAATGTATTACAAGAGTGAACAAATATATCTATACACAAAGAAAACAAAATATGAAGAATTACAAATACAAAATTGATCTAAAGAGGATTGTTCTACAAATCACTCTTTACAAGTACTTGTTCAAATATACAACACAAGTAAAAGATATTCAACAAAATAACACATACACATATACAATATAAAAGAGATAGAGAAAGAGACAATAGACACAATGATTTTTACATGGTAAACCTCCGAAAAGGAAACATTCACGGGTTGAATCCACAACCACCAGCAAAGCAAATCCACTGTATGAAAAGGACATACACACTCAAGGCTATCAACTTTATGATATCCACCTCAAATTATCAAATTCTAGTCTACCCTCGGGCTAGTGAATCACTAAGTCTACTTCTATTCAAGGTATGTCCTACACCTCTAGGAAACAACTTCCTATCCAAGGCTCTTAACCTTCTAGGAAGATTCCCTTGCTTAGCAATCTATATCACTAGGATCCTACTCAAGCTCCCCTAGCTCAACTATCCGGAGTACGAAACTCCTTGCTAAGACTTTCGCTTGGCTATCCGAAACTCATACCTAGCCAAGTTTTCTTGCTAAATACAAAACTTCACTCACTTTGAAAGAGACTTCAACCTTTCCTCAAGGCAAATGATCTAAGTGATGCAAATGATGCAAATCACAATCAACACAACATAGAACATGTGATCAAGACATTCTATGGAAAAACTAGACCTAAACATGTGAGAACACAAGAATAAAAGTCTAGATGCAAAAACATGAATTAAACTTAGAGCATGTGAAAACACCTAACACAAAAGCTCATAGTTCCATTCACACAAATAACACTTGAATATATCATAATCATGAAGCACAAATTCAAGATGCTATAAACATACAAATAAATGCTAGAAACATAGAATGTATTCAATAAGCATTCTAGCCAAAGATATGAAGCATGGATATATTGATAAATCAATTAAATCCTAGATGTCTCTAAAAACACATACAAGAGCATTAATCCTAGATTTCATCAATCAAAGGATCAAAACACATTTCAAGGATTATAAATCATAAAATGATTTAATCAAGTCTCAAATAATCCTAGATATTAATCTAATCACAATACAACTCTCAAGCATGTGAAAATCATAGAATCAAAGAATCTAGTTCACGTTTGTCTCTAATTAGACTTTTGATTAGGATCGATTATAAAGCTATCTTTCTCTATAGCATTCACCATACACACACACACACACACACATATATATATATAGAAGAAGAAACCCCAAGCAAATTGAAGGTTATAAAAGAAGAAATCACAAAGATATGACCAATACCTCAAGATCACGAGCTGGTTCGTTTTTCTGTGTAGAACCACCAGAAACGTCGATCAAACAGCTTCAAGACCAATTGGAAAAGGTAGAGGACTCGATTAAAAACACTCTCCAATTTGAATCAACCAATTCCGACTTTGTATGAGAAAGTTATGGTGTTTGGAAGGTGAGAAAAATTGTAGAGAAAATTCTGGTCTGATTTTAAGCTTTTCTTCATGCTATGAAAATGGGAGGGAATGGAAATATTTAAAAGGAAGAAAGAGAGAGAAAATAGATCGGCCAACCATGGCAGGCCACGTTAGCTCCATGTGTGGACTGCGTGTGGCACACATGGGCAGAGGGCCATACTGGCCATGTGGCACGTTGGCCACATGGCCAACAAGCATGGCCATTGGCCTCGCTTGTTCCACCCGTGCTCCGCTCACGTTCTTCTGTCGTATCCATGCCTCCAAACTCCAATTTCTAATCTATTTTCAAATTACGAATTGTGACTCCCTCACACACAATGATAACTATGAAACTTTGATAAAAGGTTGAGAATTCATCTCGGAAAACGAAGACGAACACAACTCAATGAATGAGAATGAAAAGTAGCGTAGCTACATCGTTTGGACTCGAAATCAAATGTATGAGTAACCGAAATGATCAGGACTCAATAAGAAATCATAAGAGATCATGTTCAAGTCCAAAAATAATAAAATGTAAACATATAAGCCCAATGTTACACATGTATGCCGTTTCCTAGACATAGTTTAAGAACATGCAATTCTACAATGTATGAGAATTTGAGTTCAATGCATGAGCATGTAAAAACATGAGAATGTGCTATATAAATGTTGCACTATGATGCAGAGACACATATAAATGATTTGTGTGTGTGCCTATTGCCTTGAAGAAGAATGAGGTCTATATTACCTTAATTGTGCAATGTAGTCCATTCCTCTTCGAAGACACCTTCTTGCTTGATCTTTTGGCCACGTCTTTCTTTGAAGCTTCAAATTATCAACTTATGACCACTAATCAAATACAAGAAAAACATCATTTTGATATAGAATATATGCCAAGACAAACTAAAAACCTAACATCAATTATCTACAACATTCATTTGTGCATTATCGTAGGTGATTTCCACAACACACATTTTTTGCATGTTATGATAAATGACCTTTAGCAACATGCATAGTCTACATGTTGCCTTTTGAATGTTGTTAAAAGTTATTTTTCTAGTGGTATACAATATATAATAACATAAATAACTCTAATACGTACAAGCAGCTGTGTAAAAAAGACAACCAAGATACAATTATAAACTATCAAAGATGCAACATGCATGCAGGCATCTTGGTGCATATAGAACTAAAAGTTACTATAGTAAGAACAATTATTTAATTCACAATAAACAAAAAGCTTTAAAACAATATCAAAAGAACAACATGATTAAAACATCATAATTTAACATGCCAAAAAAACTTCAATTAAATGAATGCATGAAAATCAAACAATCTTGCATGATAAAACACCATAACAAGTTAATAAATTAATCACAGAGAAGAAAACAAAGTAATTACAAGGACACTAAACTATGTATCATCACATAATATACCATCCACATCAACCATTGTATAAACTTGGTTCTCATTAGCATTATTTGTTGGCGGATGAGGTAGTTGGTTTTTAGGGTTGATGGTGATGGTGGAAATGTGTGTATAAATAGAGAGTGTGAGAAAATGAGGGGTGTGAAAAGACAAAAAAGGGCACAGAGGAAGTGGAGGAGTTAGGAGAGCGTGGTTAATGCCGGATTTGAAGGGATACTTGTGAGATTGTGAGTGAGTGAGTTTTTTTTTTTTTTTTTTCTTTGTGGTTAATTCTAGTCATGGAAATAGTTGTGTTTCAATTTATTAAATTAAAAAAAAAATAAAAAAATTACTGTGTCGTGGATGACACATATAAACTCTAGTCATAAATTCTCAACTCATGATAACCTCTTTCTAGTGCTTTACTTGCAACATACCAATGTGATGTTTCACTCTCTCTATGATAAAGCACTTGCTAAGCTTGTTAAGCCAAAATGAATGGATATTTTGCAAATTGGCTTTGTCCTTCATGGAGGTTACCCAAAACAAAACATTCATTTATTTTGAAACCATTAACAATATATATATATATATATATTTGCCCATTCACATATAGGGATTTTAAACATATGATAATCAAGTATTTTGATATTTTTCAAAACTCCATAATAGTCCACAATTTGTATATTATCTCTTGCACTAGATCTACACATTGTGGTTGCTTCAATTGAAACTCCATTATTTTGTCCATTTTTCTCCACCTCTTTAGTGTGAAATCGAATACTATTTATAATATCCACCGTACGACATAACAAGATCTCTATACCCATATGCAAGCCATTTCAAAGTATTTGCCATGAATGATTCTTTGTGTTTCGCTTAAGCATTAATCTGTCAAAATTCGTAAGCATATCAAAACGAAGTTCGACAAAAAATACATTTTACAAAATTTATAAAACATATTAATGAATAGTTTTATAACTTTATCTCTTCATCATGCATTAAAAGTGTTCATGTGTTTCTTTTGTAATTGGTTATATTTCCTTGCAAATCGTTTATCAAAACACTTAAGTTCTTCCAAATGCATTCTAATAGTTCAATAAATCATTTAGGCTAAAAATTCAATTTAAATAAATTGAAATTACTAGTAGCGTAGTAAGTTGTTAAGTTTTACTTCACATAAGGTTGAACTTCTGAAGGGATGAACGATTTGTAACATTTTAGCCGAGAGAATTATTGACTTTCCAACAGATATTGGATGCCTTCTAAAGAAAAAGTCATTATCTAACTCTTGATTGCATTCATGTTGGGTTCCACCTACATATACTTGTTTGATATAGTTGCTACAAAACATTGTGTACTCTTTAAGAAGATATTACACGGCTATACACCCTTCAAATCATGCACGGTTTATTATTATATCCTTGCAAAACTTTCATAAACCAAAAAAGAAGAAGTAATGAAATCATAATTAGTTTAGTCAAATAAAGCAAACTTAAAAGATGAAAATAAATGATGTTTGTGACTTACCTCTAAATTGGGATAAGTAATGTAACCATTAAACTTTCCTTTGACATGCGCAATGATGAAAGGAAGTGATATATAGCCAAAATCATTTGCCAACAACTATACCTTGAGCTAAGATCTTGAAAAGGATTAAAACCATCAGTAGCAATAACAAATCTAATATTTGGAGTATCCGATGCAAACATCTTAGCTCACTACTACAAAAAATGCAAAAGAAATCGGTTATTTTACATGGAAGAAATCGGTTTTTAAAATTTTTAAAACCGATGTCTATTTGAGTGATTTAGAAAAAAGCGAGCTAAAGACATCGGTTTTTAACTATGTAAAAGCATGCGAAAACACATCGGTTTTATATAAAACCGATTTAAAAAACGCGACGTAAAATTGATGAATTATAAAAATTAATCTCGCCGTTCGACTGCTCCACCGTCCGGTCACCGTTGTCCGGCCGCCGCCGCCAGCCACCCTCCGGCCGGCCAGGCCCACCTCTAATAATAATCACAATTAATCGTCAATATGAGGAATCGAACTTGCAACCTCAAAGTCAAAGTGGTAAGCCTTTACCACCTGACTACAAGATTGAATGTGTTAACAATTGCACAATATTTGTATATAACCTATATGAGTTGTTAGAAATAAATAAAAAAAATAAAAAACTTGTTTGATAAATTTAAATTTACTCAACTAATCAAAATTCTAATTTCTACTACAAACATCTATTAAAAAAAATTATTGGTGGGTTTATTTTTCATTTCATTTTTTGTGTGGTTTTGCATGTGTTTTGCTGGAGATATATTTGTGCAAATGTTTTTCTTAAAACTGTATCTTTTGGCAATGAAATAATTTTTTTTGTCCATACTAGGTTCTTCGATTTTTCGATATGAATCCAACGGTATAAAGAACATAAAATTTTGGGCGGTATTTTGAAAGTTATGAACAATTATTCAGTCAAAGGTCAGAAGTGATTGGAGATATTTTTGTGCAAAATGTTTCCTTAAAACTGTATCTATTGGCAAAGAAATAGATTTTTTGGTCTATGTTGGGTTCTTCAATTTTTTGATACGAATCCAATGGTATAAAGAACGTAAAATTTTGGCCGGTATTTTGAAAGTTATGATCAATTATTCAGTTAAAGGTCAGAAGCGATTGGAGATGATCAATTTTTGTGCAAATGTTTTCCTTAAAACTGTATCTTTTGGCATAGAAATAAATTTTTTTGTCTATATTGAGTTCTTCAATTTTTTGATACGAATCCAATGGTATCAATAATGTAAAATTTTGGCTGGTATTTTGGAAGTTATGATCAATTATTCAGTCAAAGGTCAGAAGCGATTGGAGATGATCAATTTTTGTGCAAACGTTTTCCTTAAAACTGTATCTTTTGGTAAAGAAATAATTTTTTTCGTCCATTCTATGTTCTTCAATTTTTCGATACGAATCCAACGGTATAAAGAACGTAAATTTCTAAGTGGTATTTTGAAAGTTATGATCAATTATTCAGTCAAAGGTCAGAAGCGACGCGAATCCGCGAGTGAGATGTTTTCATCGCTAATTTTCACACCATTTCAAATCGATTTTTGAAATATTTTCTGAATGAAAAGTGTTTTTTTCCATGTCTAATTTCTTGTATCAAAATTTGAGAAAATAAAGTTAAGTATTTTTAGAGATACGCACTTGAATGTTGACATAGGTCATATTTGAATTTCAACAGAATTTTGCTTTTGAATCCATATCGGTTTTCCCAAAAACCGTTGTCTTTTCAAACCATAATATTTAAGACATCAGTTTTAAAGGAAACCGATTTCTTATTGGAAAAAAAAACCATATCGGTTTTTCCAAAAACCGTTGTCTTTTCAAATGGTAATATTTAAGACATCAGTTTTAAGGAAAACCGATTTCTTATTGGAAAATATATCCATATCGGTTTTCCCAAAAACCGTTGTCTTTTTAAACCACAATATTTAAGAAATCGGTTTTTATAAAAACCGATTTCTAAAAGTTTTTTTAAATCGGTTATCAAAAAACCGATGTAAACAACCGATGTCTTTTTACATTTTTGTAGTAGTGGCTATCTGATCGGTTCATTTCTAGACATGTGTTAGGCCCCTATTTCCTATTATTTATGCTTTGTTCTCGAGTAAATTAGGTGGTTTAATGTGTTTGTTGAGCATGTGTAGGTCACATTCCATAAAAGTGGTGTTAAATCTCATTTTGGAAGAAAATGAATCAAAAGATGGAGAAAATGAGCAAATTGGAAGAAACCATGGGAATGTGAAGTTTTGACAATGCAGAACAGCCAGATTACGGGGCTCATATCTCTCATCTCTGATTGAATTGTGTGTCCTATAACCTATGGATTAAAAGCCTCAGAATTCTAGTTTCCAACGCACTTTTTGGATCACAAATTCGATATTCCTAGAAGAAATTATAGTCGATTTAGTAACCGAATGTCAGTTCTGAAAAGTCCACCGCTGCCCAGACCGCGGTTCGTGCATGAGTGCCTACGTAGCAACCTGGGCTGTGGTAAAGAGCAGAGGAATTCCACTGCCCATGCAGCTACCGAGGCAACTTGCCTAGGGAGCGACCTATGGAGCGGTCGTGCATAAACCTTGATCATTCGGGACATCAAGTGACCTATTTTTGAGAGAAGTATATATAGAAGTTGGTATCTTATTTTTAAAGGGGAGCCACACAAGGGGATTAGACCTAAAAACACCATTCTTTCACTTTCATTCATTCTTTCAATTCATCCATCCTTGGAGGATTCTTGGAAGCAAGAAGACGACAGAGATTTCTAGACAAGAGCACATCAACATTATGGGTTTTCTCTACATCTCTTCTATGTTTTTATCTTCTCCATTGATGTGTAACTAAACCTTTAATTAGGGGATTGATGTAACCGATTTTGGATAACTCTATGTGAACAATTAGTCAATCTTTTGTTAATCAATCGGGTTTTCGTTTTGTTTATTGAATTAATTGCTCTATTCTACTCGCTCTTATTATTTTGTGACCGCAAGTGATTTGAGTTTGTGGCTTAGTTTATCCATGAGATTAGGGTTTAGATGTGGATGACCATTCCATTTAAATCTTTGTTTTTAAAAAAATCTTAATCACAAACTTAATAAACAAGAAAATCAATATATGCATGACCGTGCTGTGTTAATTTGGCTTAGAGTTTTGTGTAAAACAAGGGTTTTGACAATTGCTCATTACATGACCATGTGTGAGTAATAGGAAGAACCTTAGATCATTATTCCATATTCGTTGCATGACTGTGTGTGAGTATTGGAAAGGATCTTCGAACTTAATTGAATTATCTTGAAAACAAGCCCGTAAACTAGATTGAAGTGTTTAACAAGACTGATTGTGAGCATTGAGTGTTTAAAAAATGTGCATCGATTCCCTAGTACTCTCTCCATATATTCATCCTTTGTGTGATCTTTGATTAATTTTAGTCTCTAGTTTAGATTTTCATATTTAGGTTAATATTAGAATTAAATAGATTTCCAAAGCAAAGCATTATGCAAATTAGTTTTTCGCATTTAGAGTTAATCCTTGCTAGATTAATTGGCTTTCGACCGATAGAATCACCGATCCTAGTGAATGAACTTTCTTAATAAATTGAAATACAGATTTTACTGCATTAATTTTGGCGCCGCTGCTGGGGATTGGTATTGAGTTTATTAGTTAAATCTAGTTAGTTTAGTTAGGTAGTGTGTGTCATTAGATTTTATTTTAGTTTTAGTTTTTTTTTTTTTTTTTTTTTTTCATCTTACTTCGTGGTAGTTGTGTTTTTGGTGTTTTAGGTTTTACAGGTTTATGAATGGACGTTGTTCACTTGGAGGTATTCTAATCCCTGCTAATGACGAGATTGATCGAGTAGACCGAGTTTCTAGACAATTCGATGAGATAAATCCTTTTGTTGAAGAGATGGGCAATCGAGATGACCCATATAACCGGGTTATTCAGGCTGAAAGAGAGGTTCAAGATGAACATGGTGTTCAAAATAGACAGGGAATTCGAGAGAGTCCACCGGCTTCTCCGAGACGTGCACTAGAAGATGATATCAGAACAATGAGAGAGTCCAGACAACCTATGCTGGGAAACCAACCTCAACCAATTGTGTAGGGAAAAATATGTGCACGCAGCGGAAGCGAGAGTAAAAAGAATTTTAGTATATTTTAAAAAATTTTCCATATTGAACCTTAACCCTTTAATTAATTAAACATATATACGAAAAGATGAAATACCTTTGTCGCGTGATCCGATTGACTAACGTCGATGGTAATCCGCAAGATCATCCAAAACTGATCACGAACGTGAATCACCTAGGAGCGTTGATGACTCGCTTTTTGTGTCGTTACCAAATTGCGAATTACCAAAAGAATGTTTATAAAGTGAATTTTATGCAATATATTTTAAGTTATGAAAATTAGTAAATGGTAAGCATAGAGTTCGTTCCACAGGGAATTAGAGAAATATGTTGATTTAATTAGCTAATCTATAAACAATAAAATAAATCATAAATGATGAATGAGTGTATGGTTTGTCAAACCATCAAACAAACATACAAAATTAACCTAACTAAAAATATGGTGATATGAAAAATAGAAGACTCACAATCTTGATAAGAAAAATGGATATAAACAATTAATGTTGATGCTAGGGAATTGATTGATTAGCAAGTAGGTATGGGTATTGCTTTTTAAGCCACTTTAAGGACCAATCTCCACATGTTAACCAATTTAGGTTTAGATCAATGTGGTTGATATACCCTCCACTAATCCATCCTATTTATTGGGTTCTTAATCACTCAAGTGTGTCAATCCAAGAGTGATTATATAACATGTTATTCTAAACAAGATTGTAATTAACAAGTGGGTATACAAGTCAATCACATAATGAATAGAATCTAATGAATTAATAAATAGAACACATATAGAGATTCATTACAAAGCTTAAGCAAAACCCACAACCAAATGTTCATCAAATCAATCCCCTAGATTAGGGGTTTAATTACACATAGTAGCAATCAAATAGAAACAAGTAAATGGTAAGGAAATCACCCTTAGGCCACCTTCTTTAATGCTTGATCCTTGTTCTCCTTTGATGCTCCTAGATGCAAAGAATGGAAGAGGAGGATGTGTCTAGATAGATGGATGGCTTATGGTGAGTGACAAAGGATTTGTGATGGAGAAAATGGTAGGGAAGGAATGGTCTAGGGAAGTAATCAAGATTTGGTGTGAGTTTTTGGATGGAAAGATTAGTTCAAGTATAGAAATGGAGGAATTTGGGAGATGATTAATGGAGAAAAAGGGAGATTTTGTAGGAGAGAATAGGCTTGAATGGCTTGGTAGGACTTGATAGGGATTGGAAATTCAAATTGAAAAGAGGGATGAATTTATAGTATTTTTGAATTAGGTCACGGATGGTAAATTACCAAAACACCCCCTCTATTTGTCAAATTGCCATTTTGGCCCCTCTAGGGGGCCTTTCTGTAATTTTCCCTCAAAAATCCACCAATCAGAGAAGCACAGCAACGTGGTCGCTGTTTGCTTCAAATGGCGACCATGGGGCGAAGCAATCAGGTGTGGGATTTCATCCCCTGTCGCCATGGCGACCTCGAATGACAAATGGCGACCAAATGGATGACGTGGACGTGACGTGGGCGTGACTTGGCCGAGAATTGCGTGGCCGGTTTCCGGCGATTGGAGGGTCCCAGAGTCTTGCGATCAGGAAGCCGGTGACCTTGCCGTTCTTTTGGTACCGGAATCGGCCAAAGGTAGCTCGGTTTGGGTGGCTTTCCGGCCGGCGGCGTGTTTAGGGTTTGGAGGTGCAATTAATGGCTGCTGCACGATGAAAGGAAGAAGAGAGTGAATAGTAAAGGGGTGTTTTTAGCAAGGGGCTGGGGTGCAATTGGGCTACTGCTCATGTGTCTTAAAGGGGGTGAATTTAGAACAAGGTTGGGGTGCGTTTAAGGGCCCATTCCCTTAAACGCACCGTTTCATTTAGATGGGGAAGTGGGCTTGCCTCATATGGGTCATCTGCCTTGGGCCAGAGCTGAGCCCAATTTCTCCTTTAGCAAAACGGTGCGTTTTGCTTGGTGGGCTGATTGCGCTTGGGCTTGCACATGGGGCGCGTTTGGGCGTGGCCTGGGGTGTGCTTAGAGCCAAGCTTGGCTCTTCATTTTAGTGAAACGCAGCGTTTCATCTGCTGTCTGCGTGGCTGATTTGAGTGGCAATTTGCACTTCGGTCCCCTACATTCTTCCAATATTACGATATCTCCAATCTTCCTCCAAATATTACTCATTTACCCCTAATTTCTCCATTTTACTACAATGCCCTTCAACTTTATAAATACCTGAAAATACTTAATTAACACCATTAAATCACAAAATAATGCCCAAGAATCAAGCAAAAGGAGAAGGATATGAGGGCCAAAATCACACCAATTTTGGTTCGATCAAATACCCCCAAACCTATCTTTTGCTCGTCCTCGAGCAAAACAATCACAAATCAACCCCCAAAGACATGCATCAAGCCATTTCAAATATTTTCAATAAAATTCTAACTTACTCATGCAAGGATCTACTATCCAATGATAATCATGCGAAACCAAAATGAGGAGATTAACACAATGATGCAATAGTGAGGACTTAAACATGTAAGATGATGTCAAGTAAAGATTAAAAGCATGCCACTCTAGATATGATTGTACGCAATGCGACCTTACATTCAAAATGCCAAAGCTTCAAAGCAAATGTGCTATTCGGTTTAGAATGTAATTCGCCTCGATCTAATCCTCACTAGATTCTCTCTTTTCTTCTCTTTGATTCCTAGGTTTCTCTCAAAAATACATATGCAATATGAGTTTATGTTATGGATATCAAATTGATTGCATATGATGTTATTTAAAGCGCAATTTCTGAAAATGAGGCCTCATGAATGGAATTGCAAATCATGAATTAGAAAGAACATGCAAACACCAAAATTCACAAGTGGACAAACCTAAAGATCGTGAAGGTCTTTCTTAGGTTGTAATGGGGCTTAGGTGAATGGTGATTCAATAAAATGGAGCAATAGGTAACAAGGAACCCAACGATTTATACTAAGGCATACATTCTAATAATGATTCCCAATTGCTTTACACATTTATTCACGCCTTTGGCGCCCATTACTTACAATATCATTTCACTTGCATATTCACTACTCACTTTTCTTTGAGTAGCCTATTCAATTATAAACCTCCTATCTAGGCCACTTGTGCCTCATTCATGGTTCTCTTTTTCATTTTATTTGGCTTTGCCCTTTCATTTCTTTTCTTTTCTTTTGCATCTTTTATATCAATCTTTTTCTTTTCTTTTTCTTTTTCCTTTTCTCTTTCTTTTTATCCACTCTTGCATTTTGATACTCTCTAACACAACTTTACATGCCTAGGTACATGTATCAACATTTTCTCTTAAAAGAGCTTACAACCATATCCTAAGCCTTAGCAAAATCATTTGGTTAAGGTAAGTCAATTATGTAGGCTATATGGTTCATGTGGATGTGGTTCAAAAATGAGAAGCTTAAGATGTGTTTGGCTTCAAAAGGGCTTGGGAGCACACACATTTAGAGGGTATGGAAGTGTTTAGGCCAATTTACGGTTTTTCACACGCATTGCCTAAAGTCATTTCTAAAGGATTGTCCACAAGCTAATCAAAGCATCCACAAGCAGTCCATAATATTCTATGATATGCAATATTTAAGTGCAAATGAGACCTATACATGCTTAAAAGAGTGTTTGAGAGTAAGTGTTTAAAGAGTGAATATTTGACAACTCAAAATACGCTTTTTAAGGCCGTGTTTGTGATCCTCACGGGAATCTCCACTATTAATTCCTAGCCTTTAAGCAAAAATGATTATTCACCCTAACATTATGAGAAAAAGATTTACGCACTTTGTTCAATGACACCCTAAGTGGCATGATGTTAATCTAAACCAAACGATGGCAAATATGCACAATTCCTCACTACTTCATGTATAGCACAATCTCAACAAGCAAAGTATGCTTAAATATGGCATTATCGCAAGAATTTGAAAAATTAGGCTCAAATTTGAAAAATCAAGCAAAGTGAGTAAAGTGGTGTTGTGCAAATGTACCCCCAAACCTAAATTGGACATTGTCCTCAATGTTCATGGGAGGCAAAATTTTTCAAAAGGCACAACCCAACAAATCCAAAACAAAAGATGCATATATATCCACAAATAATCAATGTATTTTCAAAAGTTTTGGCAAAGTGCCCTCTCATCCTATTATGCACAAAATCATCTAAAAAGATGCTCAATCATGTATGGCATATACCTCAATAATCCTATAATTCAAAAATCAACAATTAAGCACATTCATCCTAAATCCACTACCAAAATTCATCTCACACCCTTATTCTAAGCAAAAACGAAACAGAGATAAAGGCAATCAAAATTGAAGAGACTACTTAAAAATTAAACTATGAAAGAAATATACCAAGTGGGTTGCCTCCCACCAAGCGCTCTATTTAACGTCTAGGCAAGACGTGGCATGGTGCTTCCGCACTTCGAACCTCCAAAATGTTGCTTCCTAAGAGTTAAGGCCCTCGCCCTTCTTATGAGCACCCTTGGCTTGCTCGTCCCTCCACGACTTGCAAGTTGACTTTGTTTCTTTCCAAGAGATAAAGAACCTTGATTTAACGCACAAGCAACGCACACTTGCTTCCTCAAGAAGCAATAGAAAAATCTAAACACTCACAAAACTAATTAGAAAGTTCCGGCAAAATGTACTCAATTCAAGCAATTGCCAACAATAGCATGAAACACCAATTATTCAAAAGAAATAAACAAATAAAGCAATCAAAACAAAAAGCATAAAAAAAATAACATGCACCAATATTTTCAATGTTGTGCAATTGGGGTGGGATTAGGATTAACTAAGGGTGGTTTGATCAAGTTGGGAAATTCACTCTTCTTTACAATCCAAATAAATGTAGATGATTTCCCCATCATTTCCTTTCCTTTCTTTCTCATTTGGTTCATTGAATCTTTCCTCACCCAAATTTTTATTATCCTAGGTGGACTCCTCCTATTCCTAGGCTTCTCAACCCATACCTTCCTAACATGCCTATATGTCTCTCTATATCTAAAATTCCCTCGTGTGCCTTGCCTCTCATTTTCATGGTTTGGTGGTCTCAAGTGACCTATCTTATGGCAATGATGGCACATGGTGATAGAGTTAGGAATGATACCTTCTTGGTGGTTCTTTGTTGGAGGTGGAGGTGGAGGGTTCTCATTCCTCCTTTTTGCCTTTCTCCTCCTTGCTTTGCTAGGATTCGGCTCCTTGACCTTGGCACTTGAAGATGCTTGACTCAAGTCGGGCATTTCTTCTTTTTCTTGCTTAGACCTTGCAAGTTTCGCAAGTTGGTCAACTTCCTTTGTCTTCATTATCTCCAAAGCCTTGTCCCTTGTTTGAATTTCGGCTTGCATTAGCCGCATCCTCCTTGCAAAGTCTTCCTTGATCTCATCAAGCTCCTTCAACGTTGTACTCCTTTCGGCCTCACGTCTCTCAATTTGTTCTTCGACTTCTTTGATCTTGGTGGAGACTTCGCCATTTTGCTTCTTGAGAGTACCATTTTCGGCTCTGAGCATCTTTACTTCAAGAATGATTTTCTTGTTCAATTCTTGAAGCATGCTCTCCCTTGTTGTTCCTAAGGCTTCCTTGCCTTCTAACTTCTTCTTCAAGAGTTGTATCTTCCCTTCATAATCTTTGGTGATTTCTTCATGTTGGAGGGAAGTTGTCATGATTCCTTCTTGAAGTAGAGCATTCTCCTTTTTCAATACATCCATCGCCATCACTAGGTCTTCACTCATGCTCAAAATCTTCTTGTTCATCTCTAATGTGATCTTGCATAGATCTTCTTCCTTCGATTGATACAAGACTTCTATGTTGTGTTGAGTTGTGGCATTGATGGAGTTGTTGAAATTTTCTTCAAATGTGGACTCTATTCCTTGATCCGGCCAACTAGATGACATATAGTCATTCCTATCTTCCGATGGCCTACTCATTGGCGCGTAGCTTGGCCTCGAGTTTTGCATGAGGAAATCCATAGAGTCCTGAAACAACAATAAACAAAAACTACCAAAGAAGTGAAAAGAAACTAAAAAGACTAAAAACAACTAAGAGACTAAAAATTAATAAAAACTAACAAAGAAATGAAAATAACTAAAAAGACTAAAAACAACTAAGAAAAGCTAATTGAATCAACTATCGCTTTAATTCCCCGGCAGCGGCGCCATTTTGATGACTCGCTTTTTGTGTCGTTACCAAATTGCGAATTACCAAAAGAATGTTTATAAAGTGAATTTTATGCAATATATTTTAAGTTATGAAAATTAGTAAATGGTAAGCATAGAGTTCGTTCCACAGGGAATTAGAGAAATATGTTGATTTAATTAGCTAATCTATAAACAATAAAATAAATCATAAATGATGAATGAGTGTATGGTTTGTCAAACCATCAAACAAACATACAAAATTAACCTAACTAAAAATATGGTGATATGAAAAATAGAAGACTCACAATCTTGATAAGAAAAATGGATATAAACAATTAATGTTGATGCTAGGGAATTGATTGATTAGCAAGTAGGTATGGGTATTGCTTTTTAAGCCACTTTAAGGACCAATCTCCACATGTTAACCAATTTAGGTTTAGATCAATGTGGTTGATATACCCTCCACTAATCCATCCTATTTATTGGGTTCTTAATCACTCAAGTGTGTCAATCCAAGAGTGATTATATAACATGTTATTCTAAACAAGATTGTAATTAACAAGTGGGTATACAAGTCAATCACATAATGAATAGAATCTAATGAATTAATAAATAGAACACATATAGAGATTCATTACAAAGCTTAAGCAAAACCCACAACCAAATGTTCATCAAATCAATCCCCTAGATTAGGGGTTTAATTACACATAGTAGCAATCAAATAGAAACAAGTAAATGGTAAGGAAATCACCCTTAGGCCACCTTCTTTAATGCTTGATCCTTGTTCTCCTTTGATGCTCCTAGATGCAAAGAATGGAAGAGGAGGATGTGTCTAGATAGATGGATGGCTTATGGTGAGTGACAAAGGATTTGTGATGGAGAAAATGGTAGGGAAGGAATGGTCTAGGGAAGTAATCAAGATTTGGTGTGAGTTTTTGGATGGAAAGATTAGTTCAAGTATAGAAATGGAGGAATTTGGGAGATGATTAATGGAGAAAAAGGGAGATTTTGTAGGAGAGAATAGGCTTGAATGGCTTGGTAGGACTTGATAGGGATTGGAAATTCAAATTGAAAAGAGGGATGAATTTATAGTATTTTTGAATTAGGTCACGGATGGTAAATTACCAAAACACCCCCTCTATTTGTCAAATTGCCATTTTGGCCCCTCTAGGGGGCCTTTCTGTAATTTTCCCTCAAAAATCCACCAATCAGAGAAGCACAGCAACGTGGTCGCTGTTTGCTTCAAATGGCGACCATGGGGCGAAGCAATCAGGTGTGGGATTTCATCCCCTGTCGCCATGGCGACCTCGAATGACAAATGGCGACCAAATGGATGACGTGGACGTGACGTGGGCGTGACTTGGCCGAGAATTGCGTGGCCGGTTTCCGGCGATTGGAGGGTCCCAGAGTCTTGCGATCAGGAAGCCGGTGACCTTGCCGTTCTTTTGGTACCGGAATCGGCCAAAGGTAGCTCGGTTTGGGTGGCTTTCCGGCCGGCGGCGTGTTTAGGGTTTGGAGGTGCAATTAATGGCTGCTGCACGATGAAAGGAAGAAGAGAGTGAATAGTAAAGGGGTGTTTTTAGCAAGGGGCTGGGGTGCAATTGGGCTACTGCTCATGTGTCTTAAAGGGGGTGAATTTAGAACAAGGTTGGGGTGCGTTTAAGGGCCCATTCCCTTAAACGCACCGTTTCATTTAGATGGGGAAGTGGGCTTGCCTCATATGGGTCATCTGCCTTGGGCCAGAGCTGAGCCCAATTTCTCCTTTAGCAAAACGGTGCGTTTTGCTTGGTGGGCTGATTGCGCTTGGGCTTGCACATGGGGCGCGTTTGGGCGTGGCCTGGGGTGTGCTTAGAGCCAAGCTTGGCTCTTCATTTTAGTGAAACGCAGCGTTTCATCTGCTGTCTGCGTGGCTGATTTGAGTGGCAATTTGCACTTCGGTCCCCTACATTCTTCCAATATTACGATATCTCCAATCTTCCTCCAAATATTACTCATTTACCCCTAATTTCTCCATTTTACTACAATGCCCTTCAACTTTATAAATACCTGAAAATACTTAATTAACACCATTAAATCACAAAATAATGCCCAAGAATCAAGCAAAAGGAGAAGGATATGAGGGCCAAAATCACACCAATTTTGGTTCGATCAAGCGTGGTCTCCCTTCTTTGAATTGTGAACCTGAGAATGGACAACAAAAACTTTTCTGATTTTGTTAGTCACTACAAACTCCAAAAGGTTGCTAAGAATGTTTCGGTCACTTTTGAATTCACAATCGTAAGATTGAAATTCGCGTGAACCTAATTCGAAAATGTGTACAAGATTTCTTGATGTTAAGATCACTAGTACACTATCGAAACAAGAACAAATCTTTTCTCACAAAACCCTCTTGGACGAAATTCTCACTATTCTAAGAGTAGGATTTTTAATTTTCCATTTTTGCAAAAGAAAATTAATTCTTCAAGGAAAAACTAGGTCTGGCCGAAAATCATCCTTAGTCATATATAGGGACCGAATTTTTGCCCTAGTTTATTTAGGGTGGCCGAATTCTTACCTTGTCCAACAAGGTGATCACCAAAGTCCTTTTCCAAATAGGATTTGTGTTTCCACAAAAGACTTCTTAGAATTCAAACTCTAATCCAACTCTTTAGTGTATTTGTGACTATATAAAAGACTTCCTAATTTGACTAAACAAATAAAGTCTTCTATATTCAGTATAATACTAATAGTAGTATACTACTAGGAAACATATTTCCTAATCAGAAAAAGATTTGATTTTTAATTAAATAATTAATTAACATATTAATTAATTTCCATTTAATTAAAAAATAAAATAAAACAATATAATGGGCTAAAATTAGCCATTGCCGCCCATGATAAGAACTTGGGCCTACATATTGCTTTCTTATTTTATTTAATCCATTTGAACTTTAATAAAAAGCCCACATGTGAACTAGACTCATTCTTACTAAAAGAAACAAGCTCACATGCCTTTCATTAATATATTAATATAATTTAAACAGCCCATTAAATAAATAATGTGCAAATTATATTCTTAATATATTAAATACAATTCTAAATGGACCCACAAATAGTCTGGTAAAATATATCAAGTGATTCATGCAAGTCCGTGCGGATTGGGGATCTTGGTAGGCCTATCTAAATTTAAGCTCCAATAGACATAACCCAATCACAATCAACAAATGATTCACTTAGGTTCAATCTATTAATTTTAGTTCATTCCACTAAAGAACTAAAATTGCACTCTTAAATAAAGATGGAATAAGTTAACGATACTCATTTATACCTTAGACAATCATATGGGAGATAGTGAATCCTCGTGAAGAATATTAGTAATCGCCAAGAGCTTATAGACCGCCTATAGCTCTCCAAGTTACCATATTTACTCATATGACCACACTTTGAACTTGGATATATATTATGACTTGTCCAGAAGTCATCTTTCAATAGACACTATTCAAAACTCAACGTTAAGATTTCATATCCAAAACCACAAAGCATCCATATGATGATTGAAACAAATAATACGGTGTGTTCTAATATTAATCTAGAGGGGGGGGGGGGGGTGTGAATAGATTTTACCAAATTTACCCAATTTTCACGTTTAGTCAAATTACGAAAATGCCCCAAACTAGTCAAAACAATAACAAGTGTAATATGGTGCGGAATTATAAAAGACACTTGATATTTACGTGGAAACCCTCACGGGAAAAACCACGGGCTGTATAGTGCGCCACATTCGAACCTCAAATCCACTAAATGTGAAATGATTACAACCTAATCCCGATCAATAATCAACACACCTACCTAATCCCGGTATAAGTGGACCTAGTCCAATTGCTTGCAATCTAAGCAACCTAATCCTGGAAGCTACATGCAAGACTTACTTCTCAATGAAGAGATTACAACCTATGTGAATATAAAATGATATTCAATGAGCAAATAAAGCAAGGTAACCTTAGATGCTTATCTATGATGAATAGATAACAATAAATGCAATCCTAGATGTCAATAGCTAAATGACATGTCATAAAGCTTAGCAAATCATAGATAAAAATAACCTAGATGTTGCTATCAAAATACATCACTCAAACATGTCAACACAACAATCTCTATTTTGTATCTAGAATATATTCTAAGAGCATACAAATAATATAAGAGATTTCTTTGATAAATAAAACACTAAGCTTAGATGAGATTACTGAAGAACATACCAAAGCAAGTGTGTTGAGCAAAACCCATGCAAGCAAGCATCCTAACTATGCTAGAAAATGCTAGATGATCTTTTGATGCATATGAGAATGGTTTTGTGTGTATAAATATGAGTTCTTGATTTCTTTTTTTTTCAAGTTTCTCTTTTTGAACTTTAGGGTTCTTTAGAATCAGAGAACTAAGTTAGAGAAATGAGAAAGTATGATATATATAGTCATCAAGAAACAGGGCATGTGTAAAGACAAGATTGCCCCTGAAACGCTCAAACGGTAGTTTCATTCTGCGGTCGGGGCTACAGAATCTGACCGCAGAATTGAACCCGAGAAAGAAACCGACCTAAAATATCTAATTCGGCGGTTTCATTTGGCGGCCAGGCCGCTGATCATAACCGCAGAATTCATCCCGAGAACAGGGGAGAAAACAGCGGTTTCATTCGGCGGTTTAGAAACCGTCGAGTAAACCGCAGAATAATAAATGCATCAGGTATGAAACGGCGGTTTCAAATCGGCGGCCAGACCGCTGATCTAACCGCAGAATCAGACCAGAGACCTCTGGTCCAAAACGGCGGTTTCATTCGGCGGCCAAGGCCGCCGATTAAACCGTCGATTCACCAAAAGTGGTGAATCCAAGGAGAAAGCCAAAGCTATCACCAAGAGCGGTCTTCGCGCAAAACCAAGCACATAATCGTGCAAGCGCGGACGTTTCTGAACATATTCGGGAAACGAATTACACGACACAACAAACACACAACAAGATATAATTAAACAAAGTGCAAGTGTGTAATGTGACATGTGAAGAGTATGCACACAAATGCAAGTATGCTAAGTGTGTGTGTGCTTCTAGATCTCTTCAAAGAAAACTAAGCACAAGAAATATACCTTTGAGTGCTTGTCACCTTAAGGTCTTGAATAGGGCCTTTGATGTTGGTCTTCCATCACCTAATCTACCCTTACAATTCAAACCCCAACTTGTGGTTTGTTCACGAAATAAGCCAATCAATAATGGGAATCCTTATAATGATATCTACTCACATTTAATAAATGGAGCCACGATGTCCATATCTATAAATGAAGTCCTCTATCGATTAACAAATGAATACCACCAAACTATCGATGATAGACTATGCTATATAATCATACTCATTGATAGCTCAAATGATAACACTTGCAACCATAAGTCCATCATTTATCTCAGGATTAAGATAGACTCTCCGATTGTCCTGATAATGAAACGACTTTTATCTATTGACGGTTCTAGAAAAAGTATTTCATTGTGATCTAGTTCAATGCACCCAGTGCACTAGATTCTTTTACTCGTAGACCCTTCGATGATTTTAGACTCATCACAACACATTTGATCCCACTCAAATGCTAGTAAAAGAATTCTACAACTTTAACAAGATAAAGGTGCCCAACCTTTAACTTAAGTTATGAACGTTATTCAAGACTAACTGAAGAATTGTGTCTACTTCATACATATCCAGATGTACGAACAATTCTTCTTTTCTCATAGCCTTTTGACCTTATGATTATTTACTTTGACAATTATAATAATAAATGCTATATAAGATTTTGTTAACAAAACAGAAATCACTTTATTAATATGAAAAGATTATCAAGTACAACATTACAGTCTTGCTATTGAGCATAACCCTAACAATCTCCCACTTGCACTATAGCAAATGTGTCATATCTCTCATTCCCATGTTCTCTAGGTGCCCATCAAAACTCTTCTGTGGTAGAGCCTTTGTGAAGGGATCCACTAGATTTTCTGCTGATGCGATTTTGGTAATCGTCACGTCACCCCTATGAACAATCTCCCTAAGAAGATGATACTTCCTTTCAATGTATTTTCCTCTCTTATGACTTCTTGGTTCTTTCGAATTAGCCACTGCTCCACTATTGTCATAGTAAATAGTGATCTGCTTATTCGCACTAGGAACCACTTCTAAGTCAATCAAGAATTGGCGGAGCCAAACAGCCTCTTTGGCACCTTCGCATATAGCAACATACTCAGCTTCCATGGTGGAGTTAGCAATGCATGATTGCTTGATACTCCTCCATATGACTGCTCCTCCTCCCAGAGTAAACACAGATCCTAATGTGGATTTTCTGGAGTCAAAATCTGACTGGAAATCAGAATCTGTACACCCTACGGGAATCAAATCCCCTCCAGAGTATACAAGCATATTGTCTCTCGTTCTCATGAGATACTTGAAAATATGCTTGACTACCATCCAGTGACCAGGACCAGGTTTCGATTGAAACCTGCTAACTATGCCAACAGCAAAACAAATATCTAGTTTAGTGCAGAGCATTGCATACATGAGACTTCCAACTGCCGAGGCATATGGAACCCTACTTATGAATTGCTCTTCATGCTCATTCTTAGGAACCTTTTCCTTAGAAAGTTTGATTCCATGCCTGAAAGGTAACATATCTTTCTTGGAATCCTGCATAGAAAACCTAGAAAAGATTTTATCTATGTATGAAGCTTGGGATAGTGCAATCGTTCTATTCTTTCTATCCCTTATTACTTGGATACCAAGAATATAACTTGCTTCTCATAAGTCCTTCATATCAAATTGTTTTGCTAACCATTCTTTTACTGATGTCAATATACCTACATCGTTTCCGATGAGTAGTATATCATCAACATAAAGAATTAGGAAAACTAACTTGTCACCTTTGATCCTTTTGTATACACAAGGTTCGTCAAGGTTCTGAACAAATCCAAAACCTTTCACAGCTTGATCGAACCTTATGTTCCAGGATCTAGATGCTCGACTTCGATGGTACATCGTTTAGAATGTACATTGCAGTTTGTAGAGCATATCTCCAAAAAGAAACAGGGAGTGTTGAATAACTCAACATTGACCTAACCATATTCAAAAGAGTTCTATTTCTTCTTTCTGCCACCCCATTCTGATGAGGTGTACCTGGTGCAGAAAACTGAGAAATGATTCCATTATCAATAAGATATTGCTGAAACTCACCAGATAGATATTCTCCACCACGATCAGATCTCAGGATTTTTATGTGTTTCTCTAGCTGATTCTCCACTTCAGCTTTGAATGCTTTGAACATGTCAAAAGCATCCGACTTATGTCTCATGAGATACACATAACCAAATCTTGAATGATCATCTGTGAAAGTGATGAAGTACTCATTTCCACCTCTAGCTTGAATGCTCATAGGACCACATACATCAGAGTGTATTAATCCTAAACATTCAGTGGCTCTTGTGTCTTTGGTCGTGAACGACCTTTTAGTCATCTTACCTTCCAAACAGGATTCACAAGTTGGTAGATCATCAACCTTTAAGTCACTTAAAAGTCCATCACTAACCAATCTTTTAATCCTATTAAGGTTAATATGACCTAAGCGCAAATGCCATAGGTAGGTTTCATCTTTTGATAATTTTACTCTTTTATGATTAGGTTCCATTGTTTCTGTGTCTAACAAGTGAGAAATATTCCTATGCAAAAAGAATAGACCGTTTTCCAATGTACCTTTGCAAATAAATTTGTTATTCTTACTAATAATAAAATATTTATTAAAAGTAACCGAATATCCAAAATTATTCAAACAAGAAACTGAAATCAAATTCCTCTTGAATTGAGGTACATAATAAACGTCTATTAAATCTAAATGCATACTAGAATCTAAGATAACTCTAACATCTCCCACTGCACTGGCAGACACCAACTCTCCGTTGCCTAAACGCAAGTTGATTTCATCTTTATTCAGCCTTTTATTTTCCTGAAAACCCTGCAAGGAATAACAAACATGATTAGTGGCTCCTGAGTCTATGTGTAGGGAAAAATTGTACCCGCAGCGGAAGCGAGACTAAAAAAATAGTTTGAGTAGCTTTTAAAATTTTTCCAATTTTATGAACCTTAAACCCTTTTGATTAATTAAAGATATAAAAATAAACAAAAGATTAATACCTCTTGTCGCGTGATCCGATTGACTTGCGTCGATGGTAATCCGCAAGATCTTCAATCCTAGCACGAACGTGGATCACCTAGGAGCGTGGTCTCCCTTTCTTTGAATTGCAAACCTGTGATTGGATTAAACAAACTTTTCTTGATTCGTTAGTCCCAAAAACAATCTAAAGGAACCTAAGATTATTCCGGTCACTTTTGAGTTCTCAATCTTATGATCGAAACTCGCGTGAACCTTAATCGATATAGTATATACAAGCTTATTAATGAACAAGCAAACAATATACCATCAAAGAATAATCTATGTTCCTTTTGTTTTTAGTAGAATAATAGATCTCTAACTATGAGTTGAGAAGAAGAAGAAGAAGAAATAAAATTTCTGCACATAAACCCTAGGCTGGCCGAAAATCATCAATCGCCTTATATGTGGCAAATTTTCTTTTTTTTTTCTCTCTTAACTAGGGTGGCCGAATTCTTTTACCAAAACCAATTAGGGTTGCCGCAATTATTACTCCTAAAATATTGGAGATTTAGTTGCACCCTAATTCCTATTTTGTTTAAGATTTCCAAACCCTAATCAAACTCATAAATCTTTTATTCCTTATTTGACTAAAATAAAAGACTTCTTATTTGATTTAATACATAAAATTAATTATTTATTTCCTTGTCAAACAAGTCTTTTAATTTAAGTATACTACTACCAATAGTATACCAATAGGAATCATATTTCCTATTCAGAAAAGATTTGTTTCTTAATTAAACAATTAATTAATAAATTAATTAATTCTTATTTAATTAAACAATGAAAACAAAATAATATTTAAGGCTTTTAAATCACCTTGCCGCCCCACATGTATATATTGGGCCAAATATTATTTTTCTTATTTCATTAAATCCATAGGACTTTAAATAAAAAGCCCACATGTGAACTAGACCCATTCTTACTAAAAGAAACAAGCCCACATGTCATCCATTAATATATAAATATAATTTAGCAGCCCATTACATAAATAATGTGCAAATTATATTCTTAATATATTAAATGCAATTCTAGATGGACCCTTAATTGGTCCGGTAGAATATATCAAGTGATCCATGCAAGTCCGTGTGGATTGGGGATCTTGGCGGGCTATCTAAATTTAAGCTCCAATAGACATAACCTGATCACAATCAACAAACGATTCACTTAGGTCCGATCCATTAATTTTAGCTCATTCCACTAAAGAGCTAAAATTGAACTCTTAAATAAAGACAGAAAAGGAAGATGCTTCCTCATTCATACCCTAGACAATCATATTGGAGATAGTGTATCCTCGTGATTAATATCAGTAATCGCCAAGAGTTCATAGACCGACTATAACTCTCCAAGTTACCATATTTACTCATATGACCACGTTTTGAACTTGGATATTTTGACTTGTCCAGAAGCCATGTTTTCAATAGACACTATTGAACACTCAACGTTGATATTTAATATCCAATTACCTCAAAACATCCATATGATGATATTATACTCTCATTTAATAAATGGAGCCACGATGTCCATATCTATAAATGAAGTCCTCTATCGATTAACAAATGAATATCACCAAACTATCGAGGATAGACTATGCGATATAATCGTACTCATTGATAGCTCAAATGATATCACCTGCAACCATAAGTCCATCATTTATCTCAGGATTAAGATAGACTCTCCGATTGTCCTGATAATGAAATTACTTTTATCTATTGACAGTTATAGATAAAGTATTTCATTTTGATCCAGTTCAATGCACCCAGTGCACTAGACTCTTTTGCTCGAAGACACTCCGATGATTTTAGACTCATCATATCTCATTTGATCCCACTCAAATGCTAGCAAAAGAATTCTACAACTTTAACAAGATAAAGGTGCCCAACCTTTAACTTAAGTTGTGAACAATATTCAAGACTAACTAAAGAATTGTGTCTACCACATACATATCCAAATGTATGAACAATTCTTCTTTTCTCATAGTCTTTAGACCTTATGATTATTTACTTTAACAATTATAATATTCAACTATAAATGCTATAATATTTGTTTAAACCAGAAATCACTTTATTAATATGAAACAGATTGTTAAATACAATATTACACTCTTGCTATTGAGCATAATCCTAACACTATGATCCAAGAATCGGTAGAGTCTGCCAAAAAACATGTTTCAAGATAATTAATATTACCTTGTTCCTTCTTTTTCTAAGACTTTGGGTAATTACTTTTCCAATGTCCCTTTTCACCACAAAGGAAACACTTCCCTTTGATCTTGGTTACTTTCTTGGTCTCCTTCTTGGTAGGCCAAAGTTTCTTTTTCTTCTGTTGTTTCTTGACCTTCTGACGGGTCTTAACAGTAGCAACTTTACCAACCATATGAATCTCTTGACCTTTGCCTTTCACAAGGATCTTTTCAGCGCTTTGAACATCTTGCATCAGGCCTTGCAAGGTGTATTCCTTATTGTTCAAGGTGTAGTCCAACTTGAATTGATCAAAGGAATCTGACAGTGAGTTGACAATCATGTCAATTTTGGTCTCACCATCTATCTCAGTGTTGGGGTTTTTGCCCTAAAGCTTGTAGTTTGTAAATGTGAATTGAACAAGAAATAAAAGAAGTAGTTTATTCATTCAAATTGTCTCATACATTTATAATAGCATATGTACTTAACATCTAAGACTGCCGGATGTAATTTCAAACCAAGTATATGAATGTCAGATGGATTTAGTTTGAAAGGAGCAATCTAAAGAGTCCATTTGCGGTCAATCTACAGCTGCGGTCCCTTCCGTAATGTACGGTGATCTTATCCTAGATCATTCATATGCAGATATGAGAATGGAGGCACCTTATATGATTTGATCATATAGGACTGGGCCATGATCTATATGAATCTCTCACCAAGATCCGTTAAAAGATGAGATTCATATATATCAACAAATGATGGCTATATATGGGTGATCTTAATCCTAAGTGTTATCGACTCCTTCAGGTTAGATCGTGGTTTTTGATATACCATGGGTGAGATCGGAGTTGCATTCCCGATCAATAACTTTGTATGTTGGAATCGCGGTTTGGCTTGTGGTTGGGAAGGTCTGCACACAATAGTGGAATCCACTCCTTCTTGTGAGAAGTAGATAGTAGTTCCCTTAAGGGTTGATTCGGGCCTTGAACAATATGAGCGCTCTCCTAATTCCGTAAGGAATGGAGGATTTATTGTTCATTCGAGAATCAATGGTACTTAATGGAAAGATATAATTAGAGGGGTATAACGGACATTATGACCCAGCTCTAATTATGAACTACCAAGTGGAGGATTATACCATATGTAATAGTTATATCGATGGACATCAAGAATTATTGGTTTGTGTAAAAACGCCTACAGTTGAGAGAGTGCAACTTCGGGTTTTTAGTGGAATAACACCGAAGTTAATAATCATGAAATATTAATTAAAGAGTTTAATTATTTATTTCTAAGGATTATTGGAGCTCAAAATACTGTGGGTCCATTAGGTCCCCTTGCTAGCCCGATCGATTTAGGTAACAAGGGTCACGGTTAATTAATTGGATTGTCCAATTAATTGTGTTACAAAAGTGACACATGTCTATTTAGGAATTAATTGAATAATGTGATTATTCAATTAATGAATATTAATGATTATGTTAATTAAATAATTAGATTATTTAATTGAGTAATTAATCATTAGATGGAGGGTGTTGATTGATATTTAATTTTGAATGAAGAAAAGATAATTTGATTATTTTATTTTCATTTAATTAAATATTTAAATTTGAATTTAAAAGAGTTTTGAATTCAAATTAAATCAAATAAATTAATTAATATCTTTAAAAGATATTCGATATCTTAAAAGATTTTATTAGTTTAAGTTTAAAAATTATATATATATGATATATGTTATTTTGAAAAAAAAAAAAAAAAGAAAAAAAAAAAAAGAAAGACAATTTTGTATCTGATACAAAGAACAAAAGCAAAAAGAAAAGAGAGGCATAGGGTGCGGCAAACAAGAAAAAGTTTAATAATTTTTTTAGGCTTGCTGCATTCTATACATAAAAGCAAAAGAGTTGTTTTGTGTGTCTATACTACCTCCATTCAAGTTCCTGAGTACCGTGACGCGCCCACACGTCGTTGTCAGTTCCGGGAGATAGCGAGGAAGATCAAGTGGTTCAAGTCAACAGCAGATCGAATTAAAGTGAAGGAGCCTCCTACGTAGGTATGAAATCGTTTCACCTTCTTTAATTGTTTTCAATTATTACTGTACAAATAGGTTTAGTTTATGATTGCGTAAAAAAAAATTAAAAAAACTTTTCCGCTGCGCAATCTGTAAACCTGGGTTCCTACACTCAGCACCATTAAGTTCTGCAATATTTAGATGTGCTATGACCTTCATCATGTGATCTTTCACAGCCTGTCCAGGTTTCATCCTAAGATTCATAAAAGCAGTCACTGCTTCTCTCTTAGTCGACCTAGATCTCATAGCAAACATCTCCTCTAGAGACATCATTATATCAGCAGCAGACTCTATTCCTTCATGCTACTATTGCAACACGTCGGAGATAGTATGATATAACATTTAGCCATATCATATGAAGTCTTCCACTACTCATACTCATCTCTTTGCAAAACACTAGATTCAATAGTAGGAGCAGGTGGTTTAGGAATTGACAGAACAAATTTATGTTTTTCAGCTTGCAGCAACAACCCAATTTTCCTTTTCCATGTGACATAATTATCTCCAGTTAAAGTGTTATCTTTCAGGATGTTCATTAGGGATGGGGTCATGATTTCTGAATAAAACAAAAAATATATATAATTAAATAATCATTGTTTAGCATTTTCGAATATTTATCTTGAATTAAATATTTATAATTCAATCGTAAAATTCAACGTTCAATCCAACACCCATAAATATTACGCCTCATTTGGGAGTTCGCACAATTTATTAGTTGGACTAGGTCCCACCTAATTGTTAACATAACAACCAACATTTTCAATTTTAGCCTTGTGATTTTATTGACAAGAACTCTTGATTTTATTAACAAGAACTCTTGGGAGGATATCAATAAAATCACATTGAGTGTACTACCAAGATTTCGACCCTCAATATATTCCCTCACAAAAATCCCTCCTTGGGGAGTAGATCTCGTTTGAGTCAATTGTCTAGTCTATCCTTGTAAGGAAGTATCTTGATATATTCCATTCATGGACGCCCCTTGGGGGGATTACCATAAAATAATATAGCTCAACTAACCTTGGAGGCCATAGGTGTTTGCAATACACCTTCTCCCACTCAATTATTTAAGGCATGTGATTAAATCCCAAAGAATGATTTACCAAGTTATCTAGATGCCAATTAAATACCTAAATCATTCAATGCATGTTCATACCAAAAGAGATATATGAGTGGCACTCCTATTCTACATGACATGTTATCAAACAATAACAAATATTGTAATATTTACATAAAATAAATAGCCACTGTTTTTGAGTAAATTTGGTAAATGGTGGATGCAACTGGTTTATGTCGAATTCCAGATTATTTATTGGATGATCACTAAAATCTTATTACAAATCCACATTTACATGAGAAAACAATCTCCTATGCCTCAAAGATACAAATCTTGAGCATAGGACTTTTTTCTATCCCTCTTTCTCTCTTTATGTTTGTATATATATACTTCTAGGAAACGTGTTGGGAGCCTTGTACTCGAGTGTTTATTTCTGACACCCTGAGTAGCTTGGGCGAGGAAGCCTATTGGCTGATACCTGCCACTTGGCTTGACCAATGATGCCTTGACGTGTGGATTGTGTAGGAGAATCTGATTTTGAGGGGCATCTTGGTGACTTGAACCACAACATGGTTTTGCCCGAGTGTTATAGTTGGACGAAATGTTTTCCACCGGCCGAGTAAGACTTGTGTTTTCCCCTGGCCGAGTAGACTTGTGTTTTCCACTGGCCGACCCATTCCCCCTCTGGGCTTCCTCAAAGTCGTTAGGGCCTTTTAATGGTTGGCCCAAATATTGGGTATAACATCTAGCCCCTAGTTTTTGCCTAATCTTTAGAATATGGTTTTAGGGAAAAATTTTATGTACATGGTAGTTAAAAATTAAAAACAAATCTTAAAATCCGGGAATCCGAACGGTTTCGAGTTGTTTTTTTTCTAACAACTGATTTTCCTTTTGCACTCAACTTGTCACGCATTGAGGTGGATTGGACAGTTGCGTTGCCCAAAATCCATGTGTCGCACGCTAAACACCACACCGCTTTGACTTTGGTGATCCTTGGTGGTCGCGCTAATGATTTTTCTTGATTCGAAGCTTCTAACATTGTTGGGTTTAAAACCCACCGGTTGGGGTCCCTTTCTTTCCTCTATAAATACCCTCTCCCTTGCTCAAAAAGGGGAAATCTTTTCTTCTTCTACAAACCGAGACCCCCGGCGGTGCAACTACTTCCTTCTCCCGGTTTCTTTGCGCAGATATCACTCCATTTCCGGTGAGTTTTTCCTCCTTTCCTTTGTTAATTTATCGAAGAAGACTTGGACTGTTCTCCGCCTGTTTTTAAAGTTTCAAAACAAAATTTCCTCCAGCTCGACTGTCATGGTGACCAAAGCGTTCAAAGGCCCTTCTTTGCTCGTTGATCAGGAGGAAATTACCCAATCTGATGTCGAGGATCATTATAGCCTCCAGACTCGTTTTTCGCCCGAGAATCCCTCTTTTATGGATTGTGAAGCGAACTTAGTGGATGAAAAATGTTTGAGGGAATATAGGACTTATTTCCGTATTCCGAAGGAAATCCTCTTCCATTTGCCCATGGATCATGCCGCTTGGAATCCACCCCCAGGTTGCGTGGCCATATATGGTTTCATGCTTTGCTGTGGGGTTACCTTGCCTATCCCCAAGTTTATCGCCCGCTACTTGAGTTCAGTGAAATGTGCACCCATGCAATTAACCCCGAACACGTACCGAAATCTCATTGCCCTCTACTGTCTCTGGCGTGACCTGAACTTCGATGCTCCCACGGTCAATGAAATCAAACATTGTTTGATTCTTCGGAAATCTACTCACGAAACTGGCTCCTACTATTTGGCCTCTTATCACTCTTCCAGGTGGCTACCTGTTGGGGAAGATGGGAAGAGGAGGAAAGGAAAGCTTGACCTGCCGAGTAAAGAAAAGGCACAGAAAAAGAATGGACTTATCTGGGGGATGCCGAGTTCCAACAAATATTGGAAAGGTAGCTAGTTTTTTGTTGAAAGAGAGTGGGGGAAAGACCCCTCGGATGGTTCGGATGGAGAAGCTTTAAACATTCCTCGTCATTTTTGCGAAGCCCAGAAGCATATGCATACACTCTTTCTTCTTCTCCTCTTTTTTTTTTATTTTTTTTATTTGAAGGAAATGATTTCATGTCTTTTTTTATTTATTTTATATTTGAGGTACTTATACTGACCAACCGAAGCTAAATAAAGAGGAGGCGGATAGAGTTGTGAAAGTTCACAAATTTTACCATTATACGCATGGGTGTCTTTTAAGAATGACATAGAGGGTTTGTGAAAGGGTTGTTAATCCATTATTACCAAATTTTCGGATTAGTTAATATTACAAATATAACCCAATTCACAAAACAATAATCAAGTGTAATATGGTGCGGAATTATAAACGACACTTGATTTTTACGTGGAAACCCTCAACAGGGAAAAACCACGGGCTATTATAGTGCGTCACACTCGAACCTCGAATCCACTAAATGTGTTAAACGATTACAACCTACTCCCGGTATATAATCACACACCTACCTAATCCCGGTATAAGTGAACCTAGTCCAATTGCTTGTGTGACCACCTAATCCCGGTGTCCGACCTAATCCCGGTCTATCACAACAAGACTTCAATTGCTTGCGATCTAAGCAACCTAATCCCGGAAGCTACACGCAAGACTTACTTCTCAATGAAGAGATTACAACCTATGTGAATATATATAAATACTCAACAAATGCAATGAGAGCTAGGCAACTCTAAATGCTTATCTAGGATGATTAGATGGCAATAAATGCAACCCTAGATATCAATGGCTAAATGACATGTCAAATAGCTTAGCAAATCATAGATTAAATAACCTAGATGTTGCTATAAAAATAACCCACAAACATTCAATCATGTCATCACAAACAATCTCTATTTTGAATATAAGATATTAATCTAAGATCATTCAAATAATAAAAGAGATGCCTTGATAAATACAACACTAAATATCAATGATAAAAGTGAAGAACATACCAAGGGAAGTGTGATGACCAAAACCCATGCAACTAAGCAAACTAACTATGCTAGAAAATGATTAGATGATCTTTGATGCACATGAATGTTTATGGCATAGCTTTTAGGCAATAATGACCTAATCAAATAAGCTATGTAAAAATAAACCCAATCAACACATAATCTCAATCATGTATGTAGAAATTACTCAAGAACATACAAGTAATAAAAGAGATAAAATTGATAAGTAAAAACACTAAAATTAGATGAGATTAGTGTTCAACAAATCATACCATGTGTGTTGAAGAAGACCCATGCTCAAATGATGTTGAATGATGAAAGATGGAGATGGGTTTTGGGTTTAGAGAGTTAAAGAAGCAATCTTGGTGCATTCTCTCTCAAGAATATGGAGCCTCTCTCTCTAGGGTTTCATTTTGTGGCTCTCCCCTCAAAATGATGAGAAAGATATGTATTTATAGTGCCCAAGTGAAACTATGTCGTTTTGGCAGAAATAGAAAACCTATGGGCATTTTCGCGGTACTCGCGACAGTGCAGTATCTCTAGATTCGAGCGCTCCGAAACATGACCAAATGACATCAAAACCTTTCGTATAATATATCGTTGGAAATTTATGGATGTTTACTTTCTACTCATTTTTATAGAAGGACATTTTGATGTCTGTAGAAAAAGTTATGGTCATTTGAGTGACCAAAGGTCAGATACGGATAACAGCTGTGATGCCCTGTTTTAGTGGTTACTTTGGAGATTTCAAAAGCAATTCAAACGGTCATAAAATATTACGAATAATATACCGTTGGAAAGGTATGAGTGTCTAGTTTGTCCAGAATTTTACAAAACTCAATTTGAAACTTTATGTAAAAAGTTATGGTCACAAGACCATACAAATGTCAGTTTTGAAAAACATTTAAATCATTGAAATCCAATATTTTGAACCTAGACACTTCACTCCAAATAACCAAACCGAATCTACCACTTATCCAAGAGAAGAATGAGACCTTCTCAAGTGGTCAACCATCGTGCTAACATATGCACACCATCGTGCAAGCACGGACGTTTCCGATCACTCAAACGGAAACGAATTACACCACACTTAAAACTAATCAAACATGAAGTGCAAGTGTGGGAATTGAATGCATCATAATGCTTATCATATCATGGCATTATCATAGAACAAGATGCAATCAATTCAAACAAGCTTGAATAAAATTCATGACTTTGCATCCTAATGCCTAAACATGTTATGGCATTTCAATAAACTAGATGCAATCAAATAAACATTCATGAAGAGATATTCAACAATTATGAATGCACACATATGAAAACACACAACATACAAATATAGAAATATGCATGAGTTGTGAGTGTGTGCAACTATGATCTCTTCAAAGCATGTAAGCACTAAAATATACCTTTGGTGCTTCTTCACTTGAGGTCTTGAGAGGGCCATGGATGATCACCAATTCCTAAGCTACCCTTACAACAACCCCAACATGTGGTTTGTCCACGAAACAAGCCAATCAATAAATGGGAATCCTTACAATCTCCCCCTTTGGCTATTTCGTGACAAAACCACCACTCACATTAATCCTCACAATAAAAATAGAAACTAAGGGGATTTTCTACATTACAAAGAGATGATTAAAAGCTATATCTTCAAGTCTTCAATCTCTTGTAGAACAATCAATCCTTCACCAACAAAGTTTCTATACTTTCAATACAAGAAGTGTGAGATTAATCATGTGAGATAAAACAAGCATTTGCAATTAAGAATTTAAGCACAGCATCATGCAATGTTTGTGTAATGCAAATGCTCCCCCTCAAGGGTTACTCTCCTATCAAAGTAAACTCCCCAATCATGCAAGAATGCTACAAAGATTTAGCAATAAGCATTCTCCCCCTAACTACATACTACTCCCCCTTTTTGTCATGAGATGGGCAAAGGAGTAGTCCCCCAACCAGGTCACTTGTAGCAAAGAGAGATAGAAGCATACATGTCATTTGCATAATCATAAAATGCATTTTATGCAACTCAATTAATTGGAGATAACAAGGAGATTTATTTTCATAAAAAATGTGTGATTAATATGCTTTGCATGCAAGACATGTTGCATTCAAATCCAAAAGCAATGGTATTTGGCAAAGCAAATGACAAAGGTTTCCTTAAAGAATTCAAACCAATTTCACCGTTTGTCATGAATAAAAGCAAGGATATAGAAAATTCAATGAATTCATTTTAGAGCACTATATCCAACTTTACAAGCAAAACATGACATGAGTGACTTTTTGCACCCTATTTGATTTTTCCGGGTAAGGTACCCGTATGATAGTAGTCATGTTTCACAAGTAAAGAAAGAGAGACATATTGATTTTCATTTGAGTCTCATTTGCTTTTCACACATTATTTTTGCATTAAAAAAAATGCAATTATCAATTCATGCTTTGCATTTTTAGCATGTCATTTGAAATCATGCTTTTCACATTTTAAGCATGTCAATTAAATCATGCTTTTTCACATTTTAAGCATGTCAATTAGCAATCATCATGTCATGGAGATCATTATAGGTCATTCAAAAAATACTTCCTATGTATATATCTCCTAGTCCAAAAATGCATGTTTGAACATAAATATGACATGGATTGCAATAAAAGCAAGGTTCACACTTATTGAGATAAAAACATGTAAGTACATGTGCAACCAAGCTACTCAAGCAATCAACAAAGAAGCATAAAAATTTTCAAATTTTTGCATTCAACAAGTATGCAAGTGCTCTCTTTGCTCGAGTTCCCCATATGGGGTCAAAAATATACCGTATCAGGGCAAGGTACAAAACCCTATAGACATACCAAGATGGTTAGACTAAGTAACATCTATGGGTGACATATTAAGCACAAATGCAAACAGGTTTAAATTTTCTAACCCACCTAGATTCCACCTATCCATTTTAGTGGAGATAGACATATTTCTAGGATCATGCAAGTAGCCCTACGGTTCATGCTCTTAATTCTACATAACATGATGTAGTTAAAACATACCACAAAAAGACAAGTAGGTATAAGGATAGAAGTTATACCATCGCTTTCGAGCTCTCATCAAGGCTTTACCATTTTGATGAGGTTGTCTTTGATGATGCACCGATTGGCTTCTCCTTGGAGCAATCGCCGAATGTTGGTGCCTTTGTGGTTGAGCATGAATATTTTGCCTCAAAGGATGTTGAACCTTTGAATGAGGCATCCCCCTTTGGAGGTTAATTTCCCTCATGTCTCTCAAATTCACACATAGTGTTTGAGTGAAATGAATGCATATGTATGTATCAATCAAAACAAACAAAATGCAAGACACGGAAAAATGGCAAGGATCACCTAAGTATGTCTAGGTACCTGCTCTGATACCAATTGAAAGTTCACAAATTTTACCATTATACGCATGGGTGTCTTTTAAGAATGACATAGAGGGTTTGTGAAAGGGTTGTTAATCCGTTATTACCAAATTTTCGGATTAGTCAATATTACAAATATAACCCAATCAATAAATGGGAATCCTTACAAGTTGCTCGGGCGGTTCAGACCGAAATGGATAGTCGGAATTTCAAAACTTTGGTGACTACAAGAAAATTGGAGGCATTTGGTTTGATTCCGAAACTTGTAAATGAACGTAATCATAGTAAGTATTTGTGGATGCTCTTCCATGCCTCTTTTCCTGAGGATTCTAACATTTTTCTTTGACAGTCTTGGACTTGGATCCGATTCTTGGAAAAACAATTCGGGCTCTGAAGAGCGTGAAAGTTGTCAGTAAAGAAGATGCTAAAGTAGCCGAGAAGCAAGGGATTGCCCCTCCTGATGATCCCAGCTTGGCCGAGGGTTTTGATGCTGAGGGCTTGGATCCCTCTGGAATGAATCCTAATGCCGCTACGGCCGGTTCCAGTGTCGCGGCCACAATTTCTATCAATGAAGCAGATCTTCCTGTAAAAGGTCCACCTGGGCATCTTCGAAAAAGAAAAATGAACTTTCCCTCAGGTCCCAAAGGTCCTAAAGGTCCTCGGACCCTAAGTGTCCCATCGCAATCTCAGAAAGGGAGTAGTGATTTAACGGGTAGCGGGCCTATCGACAGTATTTTCAAAGGTCTCTACACAATCCCTGAGTGGGAGACCTCAAAAACCACTGCAGCCGGAGCCTCAGGCAGGATTCAAGAAGATACTATTTCGGGCGTGCCCACACAAGTCTTGGTTCAGAACGTGACAACTCCTCCAGCTACCCTATCAAGCTTTTTTAGCGGTGAAGGGTCGGCTCGTCCCTCTCTGGTTGAAGCTACTGGATCCTTGCTGTCGGACCCGGATCATCTTGACCCCTCAATTGCGCTGCGTTGGGCCATGTCGGGTGATCTTACTTTCGGACCGGTCGGAGATTTTGAAGCTTTTAACTTGGAGAGTGTGGTTGATCAGGGTCAAAGGAGCCTTCATTTTCTAACTATGGTAATTTTTATACGTGTCTTATCTTTCCAGATTTGAACGAATCTCTACCTTCCTCACATTTTTTGTCATCTTACCAGCTTCTAAGGAGATGTGACTCGGCTGTGAAGGATAGGGAAAGGCTCGTCGGGCAAGTGAACAGGCTGGTTGAAGAGAAAAGCAAGCTTCTGGGTGATAACGCCAAGCTCTTGGCCAACCATGGGAATGCATTGGCCACTTAGAAGAGAAAAAGCGAAGAAAGTGCCTGCCGAGTAGCTGTCCTTGAGAAGCAAAGGGGCTCTCTTGAATTCCGCCTTCAAAATTATACATCGGATTTTGAGGTGGCAAAAACCGAAATTGGTGTTCGTGCTATTGATCTTTTCAAACACTCTCCTGCTTTTGAAGCTTTCACCCATAGGGAATTTATGAGGGGAGTTGATGCCTGTAAGAACTCGTCCGGAGTTTAAACTATCCTGCTGTAGCCGACCAAATTGATGAATCCATGCGGTTTAATTTGCAAGAGGCCGAACAAAATCTGAAGAAACAGTTGGCTCGGTGGGAGTCGGACATGAAGAGAAGGAGACTACCTTTGTTGAAAGTTCATACCGATCTGGAAGCCCGGGTGGACCAATGTTTTGCGAGTTCTTTCCCCGGCAATTTGTAGCTTGACCCTCTTATAGATTATGGTCCCGATTCTGATTTTGAGGATGAGGATTTTTATGAAGAGGAGGTCCAGACCGATGGGGATGGGGACGGTGACGAGGAAGATCAGGGAGAAGGGGAAGAGAATTCCGCCGAAGAATTTCGGGGAGACACAGGTGGCGATGTGGAGAAGTCGGAAAAGGGTGAAAAGAATGAGGATGATAACTGAAGGCTTGTTTTCAGTTTGTTTTGTTTGCTAATGATGAAAAATCCAAAAATGGGTCATGTAACAGTAGTTGTAGATCTGTCTAGTTAAAACAACTTTTTCTTTTTATTCTAACTATATGGATATTTGGTTGAGGATGCGTGTATCCAGGCCTTTTGCTTCTGCTACCCGTTGGTTGGGCCGACCTTTTGTATGATGTTTGTTTTCCTTTCATATATATGAGGAATTATCCTTTTGACTTCGTTTTGGTTTTCTTTAATGATTTTATCAAATTAATCTGATGGTTTTTAGCTTCCGGTTATGACCCAGTTTTGCCGTAACCCTCATAAATTGATTTTGACTTGAACGTTTCTAAAGGCTTTATAGTACTCGGTAATGATTCGATCAACGATAGCCTACGAAGCCAAGTTCGTACCCTTTTTATTCTGGTTATTATGCTTTTGTAGTTTTTCGTAGTAGAAAGAACTTAAGCTAAAATAAAGTACTTCTAAAGATGTTTCTCAGATAATCATTTTATTTGATGGTCTAAAAATCACTTTCATTGAGAATTCCTGCCTGTGGGTTACAAGGAAGTTCGACAAGACGAGGTTTTGTCAAATCAAAAGATGCTATCTGGATGACCACTCAAGGCTTTTGCTCCCCTACTGGTAGTAAAGTTTCAGATACTGGGCATTCCATGGGCGAGGTATGATCCCACCATCCGGTCTTGCTAGTCGGTATGCCCCACGCCCAACAATGCTGACCACCTGGTATGGCCCTTCCCATTTATCGCCCAGTGTCCCAGCGGCTTTGTCTCTAGTATTAGGCATCACCCTGCATAGGACTAAATCATTGACTTGGAAATGCCTCGGCTTGACTTTGCTATTGTAGTGTCGAGCGATCCGTTGTTGATAGGCTGCCATTCGGATTCTGGCCCTATCCCTACGTGCCTCCAAATCATCAAGGCCGGAGTTCAAAAGAGCAACGTTGTTATTTTGGTTGTAAAACCTAATCCGAGGGGAGGCAACTTCGGTTTCAATTGGGATGACTGCTTCGGCTCCGAATGCCATCGCGAAAGGTGTTTCACCCGTCGATGTCCTCGATGTTGTTCTGTACGCCCATAAGACCTCGGGCAGCACGTCTACCCAACACCCTTTCCTGATATCAAGCTTTGCTTTAATGTTGTGTTTGATTATTTTATTTATCGCCTCAACTTGTCCGTTCGTTTGTGGGTGAGCTGGGGTGGCAAACAGGCAATTGATGTTCCAATCTTCACAGAACTTTCGAAAGTTAGCATTGTCGAACTGTGTCCCATTATCTGTGACTATTTCGTTAGGAACACCAAAACGGTAGATGGTGGATTTTTTGATGAAATCTGTGGTTTTGGCTTCGGTTATTCTGACCAGAGCTTTTGCCTCGACCCATTTTGTGAAAAAATCCACTGCTACGATGGCATATTTTGCCCAACCCTTTGTAGTCGGCATTGGACCTATTAGGTCAATTCCCCATCGATCGAAAGGATGTGCTGATACCATTGTTCGGAGCCATTCCGGAGGTTGTTTGATGTTGTCGCTAATCCTCTGGCATTTGTCACAACTTGCTGCTACTCTCTTTGCGTCGTCAAATAGTGTTGACCAATAGAACCCTTGTCTCATAACTTTATAGGCTAAACTGAGTTGGCCTGTGTGGTTACCACAAATTCCCGCATGGATTTCGTCGAGGATTTTTTCCGCCTCGCCTGGCCCCACACAGTGTTGTAAAACTCTTGAAAAGCCTCTCCTGTGTAATTCGTCGGATATTATTGTATATTTGGCTGAGCGATACCTGAGCCTTCTAGCCTCCGTTTTATCTACTGGGAGCTGGCCATTCAGTAGAAAAAGTCTGATCGGTGTCATCCAATTGGCTTCTGTCGAGCTGATTTCGGAGATTAGGGGTTGACTATCGGGATGAATACTTGGTAATTGCAGATGTGTTACTGAGATCATTTTCGTGATAATTGCGTTGGTGGCCAAGGCCAAGGCCAACTTGGAGAGAGCATCTGCATGGTTGTTTTCAACTCTAGGTATGTGCGAGATCCGGAAAGCTTTAAAGCGTCTGATGGCCTGTTTTGCTATAACCAGGTAGTGGTGTCAATGTGGGCCGGCCCGGCCCACATGTGCCGGGCCAAGTGAGCCCGTTCAAGAAAACGGGCTCGGCCTGGCACGGCACAGGGATTTGCCGGGCCGGGCCGGGCTGGCCCGTTTCCATGTATGTGGAGCCCGGCACGTGCCAGAAGCACGTGCCACATATGCCGGGCCGGGTCGGCCCGTGCCATATTAATTTATTTATTTTTTTTAACTTCAACGGTAAAAAAAAAAAAAAAAAAAAATTTATATGGCAGGCCGGGCGGGCTTGGCCCGCCGGCCCGCCTAGCCGTAATATGTGACCCGGCCCGGGCCACATTGTGGGCCGTGCCTGGCCCGGCCCGCGCTACAAGTAGGCCGTGCCAGGAACGGCCCACCAATTTGGGCGGGCCGGCTGTGCCGGGCCCTCCAGGCCCGGCACATTTTGACACCACTATAACCAGGTATGCGGCCATCCCTTCTTCCTTAGCCTCGTACTCATCATGTATTTGGTTGACAACCAACTGGGAATCACTAAACAAGTCAATTTGGTCTGCCCCCAATGCTGTGGCGACCCTCATCCCTACTAATAAAGCTTCGTATTCGGCCTGATTATTCGTTGCTTTAAAACCGAACCTAAGGGCGCATTCTATCTGATCGTTTTCAGGGGTAGTTACTACTATTCCTGCCCCACTTCCATGTGTGTTTGACAACCCATCCACATGGAGCTTCAACTGATAATGATGTTCCAGAGGTTTGAACTCGGCCAACTTTACTTCGATCGAGGGTTCCGAAAACTCTGCGATGAAGTCGGATACTGCTTGTCCCTTGATGGATGATCTAGGTTTATACTCGATGTCAAACTCTCCCAGTTCTATGGCCCATTTTGTCAACCGACCTGAGACTTCAGGCTTTTGTAAGATTTGTCATAACGGACAGTTGGTTAAGATTGTGATCGGATGAGCCTGAAAATATGGCCTGAGTTTCCTTGCAGACACGATTAATGCTAACGCCATTTTCTCGGCCTCGGAATATCTTGTTTGAGGGTCAGCGAGTGCTTGACTTGTGTAGTATACTGGCCTCTAAACTCCGTCTTCTACTCGGACGAGAACCGAGCTGGTGGCCGCTAATGACACCGACAGATATAAAAAGAGCGCTTCTCTTGGGATTGGTTTTGATATTAACGGGGCGGTGCCGAGGTAAGTTTTCAACTGTTGGAAAGCCATCTCGCACTCCTGAGTCCATTCCAATGACTTTCCCTTTTTCTAAAGCCTTATTAAAAAAAGGGAGGCACTTATCAGTTGACTTTGATATAAACCTACTCAGCGTGGCAAGGCATCCGGTCGGGGTTTGCTTCGATACCTCGTTGATGCATGACAAAACCGAGGAATTTTCCCGCTCGAACGCTGAAAACACACTTTGCTGGATTCAACTTCATTCCGAATCTCCTAATGGTTGCAAAAGTCTTTCGGAGTGCGTCGATATGCCCACTTGCCGTCAGGCTCTTTGTTAACATATCATCTACATAGACCTCCATTGTCTGGCCTATTTGGTCGGCGAACATTCGGTTTACTAACCGCTGGTACGTTGCGCCCGCATTCTTGAGTCCGAACGGCATGACCTTGTAACAGTACAGACCTTGGTCATTTATGAATGTTGTTTTATCTTCATCTGGGCCGTTCATTTTTACTTGGTTATATCCGGAATAGGCATCCATGAATCTCAGCAACTCATGTCCAGAAGTAGCGTCCACCAAGTGGTCAATCCTTGGGAGTGGAAAACCGTCCTTCGGACAAGCTTTGTTTAGGTCTGTTAAAATTCACACACCTCCTCCAAGTGTCATTCTTTTTCTTTACTAAAACGACATTGGCTATCCATTCCGGGTAGGTTACCTCTCGGATCGACCCAACTGCCAAAAGCTTTCTTACTTCTTCTTTAACTGCCGCGTTTCTTTTAGGATTGAAACATCTCCTTTTCTGAGTTACTGGCCGGGCATCTCGTCTTATTGACAAACTGTGGGTAATTACACTTGGATCTATGCTAGTCATATCCATATGATCCCAAGCGAAGACGTCAGCATATTCTTTTAAGAAGGCCGAGAGACTGGCTTTCAGCTGAGGATTCAAATGGCTTCCTATCTTGACAGTTATGTCGGGCCTGCTCTTATTGAGTTCGATGTCATCTGTCGGCTCAATTTCGTCTCCCCGGTTCCTGTTGGCCGACTCCCTTGGGTCTAAATCGAAACCTGGGGGAGTTTCAGCTGTATTCTCCATAAGTGTATCTTGCTTGGTCAGCATTTTCCTTTCCGGATTTTTTCCCTTAGTCATCAAAGGTTCATCCAACTGAAGTACCTCTTCGGCCACCTTTTGTGTGAATGTTGAGAGATTTGCTTTTCGGGCGGTTTCCTGGCAACCTCTGATTTCCCCCGTGCCAAATTCAGTCGGAAATTTTATTTTAAGACAGTAAGTCGCTATGACTGCTCTTATCTCATTGAGGAATGGTCTTCCCATCAACGCGTTGTAGGGCCACTTAGGGATGTTTACCACTACAAATTCAATTAACACTGTTCGTCGGGCTGGATTTTGGCCGACCCTTACTAGGAATTTCATCATTCCTAAAGGACGGACTTCGGAACCTCCAAATGCCCTGAGAGGGGCACTGAATGGCTCGAGGTCTTTGGTTATGAAACCCAGCTACTGAAAAACTGACTCGCTCAGGATGTCTGCGGAACTACCATTGTCGATCAGGATTCTCCGGACATCTCTATGACCGATTTGTAATTCGACCACTATAGCATCGTTAGGCCGGGCATCGTATCCGTCAGCATCTTCTAGATGAAAAACGATCGGGCTCCATCCTTCCTTTGGTCTCTTCCGAGCTCGCTCCGCCAGGTTGACCTCTCCCCCCGAAATCTCCCTTATCTCGGCCTTCCTTTCTCGGTTACTGTGCCCAGTGTTTGGTCCCCCCAAGATGGTGTGAATCGGGCTTACCTTTCGGGGACTCGTCCGAGGCGTGTTTCTTCTTTCATCCGATTTTGGGACTCAGGCGTCTACCTTTCTGACCAGGTAATCTTTCAAATGGCCTTCTTTAATTAAACTCTCAATGTGCTCCTTTAGCTGAAAACATCTCGACGTCTCATGGCCATGATCGTGGTGGAATCGACAGTACTTTTCCGTTGTCTGCTTGTGCGGGGGGGCATTCATTTTCTGAGGCCAACGAAGTATCCCTTTTTCTTGGGCTACTGTGAATATACTCTCTACGTCACGTGTGAGTGGGGTATAAGCCGAGTACCTACTCTTCAGGTAATCGCTTCCGTCTCAAGAATCATTCCTCCGACCGCTTTTGTTCCTGTCAAAGCGTTGCCCTTTTTGTCCCCCCTTGGCTGTTTCGGCCACTTTTACTCCTTCACCCTTTTCGGGCCGCGAGCCATGTACTAAAGTGCCGCCTTGTGCTACTTCTTCTTCCTCGGCCTTGGCGTACTCAGCAGTTACTTCTACTAATTCCCGGTACGTGGAGGGTCTCTGTCGCCTTAGCTGGAAAGAAAAAGGACCGCTCTGAAGGCCATTCGTAAAGGCATTGATGGCTGTCGAGTCGTTGAAATCTTCTATCCTGACTGCTTCTTTGTTAAAGCGTGCCAAGTATTCTCGGATGGCCTCGGTTCTGCCTTGTTTTAGACTTGATAGATGAGCTAAAGACTTCTTCCTTTGGAGGCTTCCCATGAACTGCTGGATGAAGGCTTGGCTAAGTTGACTAAAATTGCTGATGCTGTTTGCGGGCAACTGTTTGAACCAACTTCCTGCTAAATCTCTGAAGGTGACCGGGAACGCCTGGCACAAAAGTCGATCATCTCGTGTCTGGGTAGCCATTAGCGTGACAAAACGGCTGACATGTTCTATCGGATCTCGCTCCTCCATATATTGCTCAATATTTGGCATTCTGAAATTCCTTGAAAACGGCTTTTCTGACACTTCATCTGTGAATGGACCATGGTGGCCGTCGGGCAACCGTGCTGAGGCTTCCACTCCGCACCTGCCCCTTTCCATCCTTTGTATGTCATCCTTGATTTTCCGTATTTCCTCCATGTACCCTTGGTCTTTTCTTGTTGAATGTCTGAAATGGAGACGTCGGCGGGCAGGTGGGTCATTTTTATGGTCCGGGGCTCTTCTCGCTCTACGAGGAGATTTGCTTGCTCTAGGTGGAGTTTCACTCCTTCGGGATGTATGACCTTGTCGGTCGTGGCTACGTTTGTTGGGGACATTCAACTCAACATCAAACTAATCGGTCGTTTTGTGACTCTTCCTTTTCGTGTAGGTCGAGCGAGAGCTTTCTCCATCTGAGTAATCCCGCCAAGATTGTGACTTGCTATATTCTTCAGCTGCCGCTTTTCCCTTGTTAGCCTTAACTTCCCGGGGGAGGTCTTCTGCTTGCACGCCATATGGAGCCAAAATTGCCTGACTCCTGAGGGTACGATATACGAGTGGAGGGACCTGGAATACTCCCCCCATGATCTTCATAAGTTGCTGTAGATGCGCGTTGACTTCCTGCAAGCCTTGTGGAGTGAGATTTGGAACGGTTTGCGCCTCTGATGGAGGTGGGGTTAAGGTAGTTTGAGGGGCATCGGGCTCTTGTACCCTGAGAGTTTGATTCTCGGTTGTTAGGTCAGTGGTGAGGTTTGTCGGACCGTTGCCTGCGTGGTCCGGTGGGTCCATGGGCTTAGCTCACTTAAGTTTCCTCGGAGTTGAGTTCAAAACAAGCCCCTCCTTCTAGCGCCAATTGTTTTTTAGTAAATTTGGTAAATGGTGGATGCAACTGGTTTATGTCAAATTCCAGATTGTTTATTGGATGATCACTAAAATCTTATTACAAATCCACATTTATATGAGAAAACAATCTCCTAGGCCTCAAAGATACAAATCTTAAGCATAGGACTTTTTTCTATTCCTCTTATTCTCTTTATGTTTGTATATATATACTTCTCGGAAACGTGTTGGGAGCCTTGTACTCGAGTGTTTATTTCTGACACCCTGAGTAGCTTGGGCGGGGAAGCCTATTGGCTGATACCTGCCGCTTGGCTTGACCAATGATGCCTTGACGTGTGGATTGTGTAGGAGAATCTGCTTTTGAGGGGCATCTTGGTGACTTGAACCACAACATGGTTTTGCCCGAGTGTTATAGTCGGACGACATGTTTTCCACCGGCCGAGTAAGACTTGTGTTTTCCCCTGGCCGAGTAGACTTGTGTTTTCCACTAGCCGACCCATTCCCCCTATGGGCTTCCTCAAATTCGTTTGGGCCTTTTAATGGTTGGCCCAAATATTGGGTATAACAGCCACGATTTTGATCCATCCTAGAAAAGCAAGTAAATTACAATTGTTTGGAATACAAAAAATCTCCTTTCTTGGCGAACAAATCTTCAAGCGCCCATGGATCACGTGAGCACCTACGGCTGCCCAATTGGCATGCACACTCCACAACCCTAACAAGGGCTGCCGTGCGCAGCCCATGGACTCCATGGGGCAGCCATGCGCAGCCCACAGTCCAACATGTACAGCTGCGTGCAATTTTGCACGCGTGCACGTTGTTATGGTGCGCATGGTCCCAAACTCGTTCCGGTTGCTACTAATTCTTCAAGTTTTCGAATCTTCGATGCTTGAACATATTACAAACGTATTTAAACAATAAAAATACTGCAGTTTTTTTTTTTTTTTCAATCACAGCAGTATTTAATACAAAAAAAATACTGCACTAATTTTTTAATACATAAAAAAAAAAATACTGCAGTTAAATTTAATACATTAAAAAAAAAAACTTAGCAACTACCAAGAAGGAAATTGTGACGATAATAGGCCACCCTTCTTGTTACAATTCCGAAACAAAAAATACATTGAAATTCTAGGATCAAAATCGAGCAATAACAATTCACTTTATATCAAAATATAACATATATAAATCCATACATTCCAATGTAATTAAATATGAGAATACCTAGAGTGCCATATCTTTCTAAACATGCATAATCACAATAAAAAGAAATAGATTCACGTATATATACGTTAATTAATTAAAGGGTACAACCAGGCTCTGATACCAATTGTAGGGAAAAATACGTTTGCACGCGGCGGAAGTGAGACTAAAGAAGAGTTTAATATATTTTAAAAAATTTCCATATTGAACCTTAACCCTTTAATTAATTAATCATACATACGAAAAGATGAAATACCTTTGTCGCGTGATCCGATTGACTAACGTCTATGGTAATCCGCTAGATCTTCCAAAACCTATCACGAACGTGAATTACCTAGGAGCGTGGTCTCCCTTCTTTGAATTGTGAACCTGAGAATGGACAAACAAACACTTTTTTGATTTTGTTAGTCACTATAATCTCTAAAAGGTTGCTAAGAATGTTCCAGTCACTTTTGAATTCACAATCGTAACATTGAAATTCACGTGAACCTAATTCGAAAGTGTGTACAAGATCTCTTGATGTTAAGATCACTAGTACACTATCGAAACAAGAACAATTCTTCTCTCACAAACCCCTCTTGGCCGAATTCTCACTAGTATTAGAGTAGGATTTTTATTTTTTCTCTTTAGCAAAAGAAAATAAATTCTTCAAGTGAAAAAACTAGGGTTGGCTGAAAATTCTCACTATACATATATAGTGACCGAATTTTCTGCCCTAGATAATTTAGGGTGGCTGAAATCCTACCCTAGTTAATTTAGGGTTGCTGAATTCTTACCTTGTCCAACAAGGTGATCACCAAAGTCCTTTTCCAAATAGGATACAAAGACTTCTTAGAATTCAAACCCTAATCCAACTCTTTAGTGTATTTGTTACTATATAAAAGACTTCCTTATTTGACTAAACAAATAAAGTCTTCTATATTCAGTATAATACTAATAGTAGTATACTACTAGGAAACATATTTCTTAATCAGAAAAAGATTTTATTTTTAATTAAATAATTAATTAACATATTAATTAATTTCCATTTAATTAAATAATAAAATAAAACAATATAATGGGCTAAAATTAGCCATTGCTGCCCATGATAAGAACTTGGGCCTACATATTGTTTTCTAATTTTATTTAATCTATTTGGACTTTAATAAAAAGCCCACATGTGAACTAGACCCATTATTACTAAAAGAAACAAGCCCACATGCCTTTCATTAATATATTAATATAATTTAAACAGCCCATTAAATAAATAATGTGCAAATTATATTCTTAATATATTAAATACAATTCTAAATGGACCCACAAATAGTCTGGTAGAATATATCAAGTGATTCATGCAAGTCCGTGCGGATTAGGGATCTTGGCGGGCCTATCTAAATTTAAGCTCCAATAAACATAACCCAATCACAATCAACAAATGATTCACTTAGGTTCAATCTATTAATTTTAGTTCATTCCACTAAAGAACTAAAATTGCACTCTTAAATAAAGATGGAATAAGTTAACGATACTCATTCATACCCTAGACAATCATATGGGAGATAGTGAATCCTCGTGAAGAATATCAGTAATCGCCAAGAGCTCATAGACCGCCTATAGCTCTCCAAGTTACCATATTTACTCATATGACCACACTTTGAACTTGGATATATATTATGACTTGTCCAGAAGTCATCTTTCAATAGACACTATTCAAAACTCAACGTTAAGATTTCATATCCAAAACCACAAAGCATCCATATGATGATATTCTACTCATATTTAATAAATGGAGCCACGATGTCCATATCTATAAATGAAGTCCTCTATCGATTAACAAATGAATACCACCAAACTATCGAGGATAGACTATGCTATATAATCGTACTCATTGATAGCTCAAATGATAACACTTGCAACCATAAGTCCATCATTTATCTCAGGATTAAGATAGACTATTCGATTGTCCTGATAATGAAAAGACTTTTATCTATTGATGGTTCTAGAAAAAGTATTTCATTGTGATCCAGTTCAATGCACCCAGTGCACTAGATTCTTTTACTCGAAGACCCTTCGATGATTTTAGACTCATCACAACACATTTGATCCCACTCAAATGGTAGTAAAAGAATTCTACAACTTTAACAAGATAAAGGTGTCCAACCTTTAACTTAAGTTGTTAACGTTATTCAAGACTAACTGAAGAATTGTGTCTACCTCATACATATCCAGATGTACGAACAATTCTTCTTTTCTCATAGCCTTTTGACCTTATGATTATTTACTTTGACAATTATAATAATAAATGCTATATAAGATTTTGTTAACAAAACAGAAATCACTTTATTAATATGAAAAGATTGTCAAGTACAACATTACACTCTTGCTATTGAGCATAACCCTAACACGGGCAACCCTTTGAGCAAAAGTGGCATGAAGCTATTCATTCCTCTATGCTCGCTCGAATGAAGGATGGTACATCAGTTCGGGAACATGTCCTGAACATGATGTCCTACTTCAACACGCAGAAATCAATGGCGGGGCCATTGATGAACCCAGTCAGGTGAGCATCGTACTGACGACTCTTCCGAAGAGTTTCGATCAGTTCAAGAGCAATTATGGGATGAACAAGCTTAGGTTCAGTCTCACACAGTTGCTTAATGAGCTTACTACCTTTGAGTTCTTGACTAAGGACAACAAGGGCATGACCGGTTAGGCAAATGTTGCTGAACCATCTTCCTCTAATAACAAGAAAAGGAAAAGGTCTGCTAGGAAGGAAAAGGGTAAACCCAAACCCAAGAAAGCCCAGAGCAAAAAGAAAGGCGCCTCCATCGACAAGAGCAAGGGAAAATGTTTCCATTGCAATAAAGTCGGACATTGGAAGAGGAACTGTCCTCAGTATCTGGAGGAGGTAGCCAAGAAGAAGAAAACAAAAGGTAAATATGATTTACTTGTTCTTGAGTCGTGTTTAGTGGAAGATAATTCTTCACCTTGGATAGTTGATTTGGGAGCCACTAACCATGTTTGTTCTTCTTTGCAGTAGACTGATTCTTGGACACAGCTTGAGGAGGGAACCTTTTCTATGCATGTGAGGTCATGGGATGCCGTGTTGGCACGAGCAGTGGGCGTAATTAGATTGCATTTTTGTAATAATAATTTTATATTGTTCGACAATGTATTTTTCATTCCTGGATGCACATGAAGTTTAATTTTCCTTTCTAAGTTGTTAGAACAATTATATTATATTTCTTTTGATAATAAATCTGTTATTATTGCAAAGAATGGTATGAATATTTTTTCAGGAATTAATGAAAACAATTTATATGTGTTAAGACCGTTAATACATACAACACTGCTTACCACCGAAATGTTTAAGGTTGAAAAACCTAAAACTAAATGACATAAGATTTCTCCAAAAAATGAAACGTATCTCTGGCATCTAAGGCTTGGTCATATTAACCTTGACCGGATAAACAGACTAGTTAAAAGTGGATCTTTAAGTGAGTTAAAGGTTTGCACTTTACTTGTCCGCGACTCCTATTTAGAAGGTAAAATTACCAAGAGACCTTTTACTGGAAAAGGCCTTAGAGCTAAAGAACCACTAGAGCTTATACATTCAGACGTCTGTGGACCGATGAATGTTAAAGCAAGGGGTGGTTATGAGTATTATGTCATCTTTATAGATGACTACTCTATATATGGATTTGTCTAACTAATGCAACAAAAGTCGAAAACTTTTTAAGAGTTCAAAGAATTTCGAGCTGAAGTTGAGAATTAGTTAGGAAAGACTATCAAGACTCTATGATCAGATCATGGAGGTGAGTACCTTGACCAAGAGTTTGAAGACTTCATTGTCAAATTTGGGATAGTGTCCTAACTCACAGCTCCTGGTACACCTCAACAGAATGGTGTTGCAGAGAGGAGAAATAGAACCCTAATGGAAATTGTGAGATCTATGATTAGTTTCTCATCATTACGAAATTCCTTTTAGGGATATGCGTTACAAACAGCGGCATACATTTTGAATGTAGTGCCATCCAAATCTGTTCCTAAGACTCCTCTAGGAATGGTCGTAAAGTTAGTTTGTGACATTTCCGCGTATGGGCGTGTCCAGCACACGTCCAAGGAGACCAGAGGTGGATACTTCTATAGTCCTGAAGATAACAAAGTGTTTGTATCGAGAAATGCAACGTTTCTTGAGGATAACTATATTAGTGACCATAAGCCTCGTTCTAAAATTGTATTGAATGAGTTGGAGCCTGGTGAGACCAGTTCTCAATCAACAAGAGTTGTTGATCCATTAACATCTGAGAGTCAGATGATTCCTAGTTAGGATACACTACCACCTAGACGTAGTGAGAGGGTTGTAAGACAACCTGAACGCTATTTGGGTGTAAGTGAAGGACAAGATGTTGTCTCTGCTGATAGTGTGGATGATCCATTGACATTTAAGAATGCAATGGAAGATCCTAATAAAGAGGAATAGCTTAAAGCCATGAATCTCGAGATGGAGTCTATGTACTCTAACTAAGTCTGGGAACTTGTAGACTAACCTGATGGGGTGAAACCCATAGGGTGTAAGTGGATCTACAAGAGAAAAAGAGGAGTAGACGGGAAGTTAGAGACCTTTAAGGTAAGGCTAGTGGCCAAGGGTTATACCCAAAAAGAGAGGGTCGATTATGAAGAAACCTTCTCTCTAGTAGCCATGTTTAAGTCTATTTGAATTCTCTTATCCATTGCTACCTATTTTGATTACGAAATTTGGCAAATGGACATCAAGACTGCATTCTTGAATGGCAATCTTGATGAGAGTATCTACATGATTCAACCAAAGGGATTCGTGTCTCCAGATCAAGAGCAAAAAAGTTTGCAAGTTGCAAAGATCCATTTATGGACTTAAGCAAGCACTTAGATCTTAGAACATAAGGTTTGATAATGTGATCAAAACCTATGGCTTCGAGCAAAACGTTGATGAGCTTTGTGTATACAAGCGCATCATTGACAAAAAAATAGTTTTCTTGGTCCTATACGTAGATGACATCCTACTTATTGGGAATGATGTGAGAGTATTATCTGATGTAAAGGGCTGGCTGGCCAGCCAATTCCAAATGAAAGATTTGGGAGAGGTGAGTTATGTTCTAGGGATCCAACTTATAAGGGATCGTAAGAACAAATTTATAGCACTATCTCAGGTATCATATATCGACAAGATTCTTGTGCGATTTTCAATGCAGAACTCTAAGAAAGGTAATTTACCTTCCAGACATGGAGTTTAGTTGTCTAAGGAACAATGTCCTAAGACACCTCAAGAAGTTGAGGATATGAGACATGTTCCCTATGCATCAGCAGTAGGTAGTCTCATGTATGCTATGTTATGCACGAGACCGGACATCTGCTTCGCAGTGGGAGTAGCCAGCAGATACCGGTCCAACCAAGGATTGGATCATTGGGTTGCTGTCAAGACTATTCTCAAGTATCTTCGAAGAACGAAAAACTATATGCTAGTGTGTTCTGGACAGGAGTTAATCCCGTTAGGATATACGGATTCTGATTTTCAGTCAGATAGGGATTCTAAGAAATCTACATCTACATCAGTATTCACCCTTGGTAGTGGAGCCATTGTGTGGAGGAGTGTTAAGCAATCTTGTATTGCTGATTCCACCATGGAGGCCAAAAATGTAGCCGCTTGTGAAGCTGCTAAAAAGGCTGTTTGGCTTTGCAAGTTATTGAGTGATCTAGAAGTTGTTCCAGATATGGATAAGCTTATCACACTTTATTGTGATAACAGTGGTGCTATGGCTAATTCCAAAGAACCAAGAAGCCACAAGAGAGGTAAACATATAGAGAGGAAATATCATCTCATCAGAGAGATAGTGCAGATAGGAGATGTGACCGTGACCAAGGCAGCATCATAGGACAATCATGTTGATCCATTTACGAAGACCTTACAGGCTAAAGTGTTTACAGGTCACCTAGAGAGTCTAGGTTTACAAGACATGTCTCACATGCTTTAGTGCAAGTGGGAGATTGTTGGGGTGTTTGCCTTAAAGCTTGTAGTTTGTAAATGTGAATTGAATAAGAAATAAATGAAGTAGTTTATTCATTCAAATTGTCTCATACATTTATTTATATCATGTGTACTTAACATCCAAGATTGCCGGATGTAATCTCTAACTGAGTATATGAGTGTCATATATAGAGGTATTCAGTTTGAAATGAGCAATCTAAAGAGTCCGTAGATAGCAAATAGAGTTGGGTACTTTATTTGTGGCTAATCTACAGCTGCGGTTCATTCCGTAATGTACGATGGTCTTAACCTAGACTATTCATATGGTGATATGAGAATGGAGGCACCTTATATGATGTGATCATATAGGATTGAGCCATGATCTATATGAATCTCTCACCAAGATCCGTTATAAGATGAGATTCATATATATCAACATATGATGGCTATATATGGGGGATCTTAATCTTGAGTGTCTTATCGACTCCTTCAGGTTAAATCGTGGTTTTTGATATACCATGGGTGAGATCGGAGTTGCATTCCTGGTCAATAACTCCGTATGTTGGAATCACGGTTTGGCTTGTGGCTGGGAAGGTTTGTACACAATAGTGGAATCCACTCCTTCTTGTGAGAAGTAGATAGTAGTTCCCTTAAGGGTTGATTCGGGGCTTGAACAATATGAGCGCTCTCCTAATTCCGTAAGGAATGTAGGATTTATTGTTCATTAGAGAATCAATGGTACTTGATGGAAAGATATAATTAGAGGGGTATAACGGACATTATGACGCAGCTCTAATTATGAACTACTTGTGGAGGATTATACCATATGTAATAGCTATATCAATGGACACCAAGAGTTATTGGTTTGTGTAAAAACGTCTACAGTTGAGAGAGTGTAGCTTCGGGTTTTTAATGGAATAACACCGAAGTTAATAATCATGAAATATTAATGAAAGAGTTTAATTAATTATTTCTAAGGATTATTGAAGCTCAAAATACTGTGGGTCCATTAAGTCCCCTTGCTAGCCCAATCGATTTAGGTAACAATGGTCACAGTTAATTAATTGGATTGTCCAATTAATTGTGTTACAAAAGTAACACGTATCTATTCGGGAATTAATTGAATAATGAGATTATTAAATTAATGAATTTATTGATTATAACAATTAAATAATAAGATTATTTAATTATGTAATTAATTATTGATGGAGGGTGTTAGTTGATATTTATATTTGAAAAATGGGATAATATGATTATCTTATTTTTTAATTAATTAAATATTAATTTTAAATTTAAATAGTTTAAATTCAAATTAGATGATATCAGTTAATAAAATAAAATAAAGATTTTGTTTTAAAATTAAAAGATATCATCAGTTGTTTTATTAAAAAATATATATATATATATATATATGATATATATTGCTTAATATAACTTATGAACAAAAAACGCAAACAGGAGAAGAGAATCAGGTGTGCGGCTAGAGAAAAAAAAATTAAAATAAAATAAAAGAAAAAAAAGCTTTCTTGTTTTTGGCTAAGGGTGGCCGCACTTCACCAACAAAAGAACAAGAGTTGTCTTATGTGTGTTCTTCTCTTCTACCTCCATTTTTGTTCCTAAGTACCGTGACGCTCCCACACGCCGTTACCAGTTCAGGGTCATAGCGAGAAAGATCAAGTGGTTCAAATCAGGAGCATATCGTATTAAAGTGAAGGAGCCTACAAACATTGGTATGAAATAGTTTCTTCCTTCTTATTGTTTTCGATTATTACTGTACAAATAGGTTTATTTGATGATTGCATTTAAAAAAAATTTAAAACCTTTCCGCTGCGCAACCTGTAACCCTAAGTTCCTACAATGATATGATATGATATGACATGCACACCGTTAATGGAAGAAATAACCCACATCTTGTAGGATTTTTCTTTAAATAAACAAAGTAATATAGCTAGTATTTGCAGATGTATTATTTAATGTGATAGAAAGGATGAGCTGAGTTATTTCATATGTTTCTAAAACATAAATAATGACATTAAAAATATTTTATGCGGTATGTGAAAAATACATAGGACAAAAACCAAGAATTTTTTTTTTTTTTTTTTTTTTTTTTGTAACATCCAATCAAAGTCTAAATAGTGTCATGTGACACATAAATAGTCATATTTGGAACATGCGTTCCAAATATCGGAAGTTAATGCAATAGAGACAATTGGATGCTGTAATTCAGCCATAAACTCATCTCGTTGGGTTTGAAAACATTTTAACAAATCGTTCCTTGTTGTGTTTCTAGAAACATATTTAAATTGGGGGTTGTATGCATTTTGGATAAATTCTCATAAAAAAACACTGTCACCAAAATTAATCGGTTGATCAGTTTGTGTAATGTAACGTGCTATGCACTCTCTAGCATGCGTAGTGTCGTAGCACGTTATGGTAACGGACCCGTCTGGGTGTCATTGTAGTTGTGTCTGGGTTGTAAGTCTACTTGTCCGTGTGCAGACATGCATTTCTCCATATGCCTTCTCTAATGACCGGTTCCCTACCTACTAGTGACATAGTCCCTAGGACAAAACTTACATTTAGCTCTGTCCTTGACCCTACCGTCTGGCATAGTCATTTGTACTACACCAAAACACTGTCATACGTTTGATGTTTGTTTTTTAGATTTGGGACGTGATGTCGGTATGGCGCCGGAATCTGAAGGTCCCGTTGCCGTTTCTACCGGCCCGGAAAGGTCAAAAAAATCATTGTTCATGTTAAGACCGTCTGGAAAATAAGGATGATTAGGATCAATTTCCTACAATACAAATATTAACTCATTAGTCATTAAAAACTAATCATAAACTCATAAATATACTAAGGATAAAACTATAAAAGCTATAAACAAAAATAGTAAAATTAATAACTAAACATAAAATGATAAATTTACTAACTAAAAAAAATATTAAAATTAATAACTAAACATGAAATGATAAATTTACTAACTAAAAATATTAAAATTAATTACTAAACATAAAATGATCAATTTACTAACCAAAAATATTAAAATTAATTACTAACTATAAAATGATCAATTTATTAACAAAATATTAAAATTAATTACTAAACATAGAAAGATCAATTTACTAACCAAAAATATTAAAATTAATTACTAAACATAGAATGATCAATTTACTAACCAAAATATTAAAATTAATTACTAAACGTAAAATGATCAATTTACTAACCAAAATATTAAAATTAATTACTAAACGTAAAATGATCAATTTACTAACTAAACAGAAAATATTAAAATTAATAGCTAAAGTCAAAACATAAAATGATATATTTACCGAAAAGTATTAAAATTAATAACCAAACATAAATGATATATTTACCAACTAAACAAAAAATATTAAAATTAATAACTAAAGTCTAAACATAAAATGATATATTTACTAAAAAATATTAAAATTAATAACTAAAGTGTAAACAAAAAATGATAAATTTCCTAAACAAAAATATTAAAATTAATTACTAAACATAAAATGATCAACTTACTAACTAAACAAAAATATACTAAGCATAAATTAAAATATTAAAATATTAAAATTAATTACTAGACATAAATTCATAAAATGGTAAATTTACTAAAATCAAAGATTCTAAGAATAAATATTAAAATTTATAACAAAGCATAAAAATATAAACTCATAAATATACTAAGCATAAAGCCATAAATATTGAATATAAATAAAACCTAAGAATAAATATCAAAATTAATAACTAAGCATAAATATATTAAGTATAGATATAAAATTTAAAAACTAAAACATAAAATTAAAAAATAACACTTAAAGAAAAAAGATACCTTTGAACTTTAGTGAAGAGATTAGAGAATAATAATTAGAATATTAGATGATAGTAAATTAGTAATCTAGTATTATAATAGTAGATTAGTAGTGTAGAGAATAGAGAGAAAGAGAGTAAGAATCAAATTATGAAAATATGAAATGGTGTAGAGAATAGAGATTAGAGAGAGTAGTGGAGAATTGGAGAATTGAGAGAATGAGAGATTGATAGATTGAGAGAAAGTGTATGAAAATTGGAATGGGTGAGGTATTTATAGAAAGATTTGAAATGTGGATAAAAATATAAAATAGATGAGATGAGGAGGCAAAAGGTAATTTTTTGCCATTTTTAAAAATGCAACTTGGCTGACGTCATGGATGATGTCAGCAACTTTACAATTTTTTAAAAAATAATAATAATAAAAGAATTAGAACGTTTGATAAAATATATATATATATTCGGTAGGCCGACCGTTGGGCTTGACATGCCCATCATGAGTGTTATGCCATGCCAGCCCGGCGGGCCCGGCGGCCGGCACGGCATAGGCATAGGGGCCGTGCTTAGCTTGGCACTCCCCACATGGGGGCCATGCCTAGCTTGGCCCATATTTACATCATTACATGGCGATAGAAACTTGAAATAACAGCTCCAATTTGTTTCAATTCAATGGTTCACTCCAGATGATTGATAGAAATTAGAATCATACCTTCAAATTTACTTCTAATTTCATCGAACGCGTTGGATAAGTAAATGCACCTAATAATTTTTGAATTGCATGGTTCTTTGGATTGCAGACATGAATCAATGAGATTTGTGTTAAATGCTTTATTAAACGGGTCAGTGACGAGTTACATGTTTGATAAATGGGTTGTGTGGGCTTTGAAAGGCTCAACCCGTTTAATAAATAGGTCATGTCGGGTTGAAAAAATAAACGGATCTTTCGGGTTTGGTCCAACACGAATTGTCAAGTGGAATAAAATATATATCTAGCAACACATATTGAGCAATTGAGCACCCATAATTACAATATGCTTTTTTGTTTATTAAAAATGGAAATGTAACAGCTTTTTATTATATAAAATAAATTACAAAATATATTTGACAACGTTCAAATCAAGTTATTATAAATATCTATAACAACATATTGGATTTGTTACGTATCTACAGCATCACACAATGATTGTTGTTCTAAGACCATCTCCAACCCAAGTAGTGTTTTTAATGCAACTTTTACATTAAAATAGTGCAACTTTCACACTATTTCACTATTATATCTCCAACCCATTGCACAAAATCTTATGCTATTCTTTTTTTATTATTATTTGTCAACAAATACTCATCTTCAACCAATCAAAACCCAATTTATAATAAATAAATAAATAAGGAAAATTTACGCAAAAGTTACGTCAAGTGAACAATGTCGCGCAATATATTGCGCGACAATGTTCATTGGAGCAAAAATTGCACAGGCTTTGCCTCTGGGTTGGAGGCGATTTTTACTGGAAATTGAAAATGGCGTAGGGGATGCAGTAGGGTTGGAGATGCCTGATCGAACAAAAATTAGTATAATTTTGACCCTCATTCCCGTCTCTTTATGCTTGATTCTCGGGCATTTTCCCGTATTTAATGTCGTTAAATCGAGTGTTTCAGGTTTATTTAGGCTTTAAGGGCATTTGTGAAGAAGAAGAGGAGTTTAGTGCAAAAAATAGCATAAGGTGGTGAAACAGGGCATTGTCGCCCTTTTGATGAACCCGTTGTCGCTGTGGCGACAGGGAGGTGTAAATCAAGTAAATTGTCACCACAAGATGTCGCTCCGAGTGTAAATGGTGACATAGAAAAAGCAAAGCGTCGCCACGAGTGTCGCCATGGCAATAATGTAAGAATTCCAGCATTGGCGTTCCAACGTTGGACATTGTCGCTATGGCGACAAAGAGAAAAAAACGATCAGGTGTGATGTTGCCATTTGCTATCGCTCTTTGCCAACGGCGACAGAGAGAAAAACTTCCAGCGTTGGAATGTCAGCCATTCAAGAGAGGTATTCCTGTCATTTCATTCTCATTTCTTGACCTAATTCTAATACCCTATAAATGCATCATAGCTTTTCCTTTGAAAATAACTCTTGACAATCAAGAAACCTCCTTTCTTCTACCATTCCTAATCCCACAATTCTCCTCTCTAATAAACACCTAGATTACTTCACCTAAATCACTTCTCTCTTTCCATCTTCTCCACCCATTTCCTTTGTCACTTTCCATATGACTCCACCTATCTAGACATATCCTCAACACCCGATCTTTGCACAAGACTCAAGCAAGGAAGCTCAAGGAATGATCAAGCTTACAAGAGAGACCCAAGGGTGATTTCTCTCCATTTTACTTCCTTTCTTTGTTTTTGATTATGTGTAATTAAACCCCCTTTCTAGGGGGATGATTTAAGAGTCTTTTTAGACAATGAGTATTTATTAAGGTTTTGAATATTATGTTTATTCAATTAAAGTTTTATTCACTTTTTAATTAGATCTTGCACTTATGTGATTAATTGAGTATTAACACACTTGTTGATCGCAATATGTTGTAGGATTTACTTGTGATAAAATTAATTAAGTTATTGACACACTTGATTAATTGTAGCATATAGTGAATAGTATAGGCATTTGGAGGGTAGGCCTACCACAATTGCCTAGGCCTTTAATCGTCACTAACCGATCCCACCTTGACCTCCTTTCCTTAATCGGTTAGGTATTTTGGTGGGAAGTTGTTTAAGATTCGTAGTGACGGCCTAAACAACACTTTCGAATGAGATTAGTCATTAATTGTGTGAATAGTGCATTAATGAAGCCATATATGAATTACTCAAAGTCCATTAGCTACTCTATAATTTCCCTAGACTTATCTAGGTTGTTGATATTGGATTCCTATCTATTCATATTCTCTTTACATTTTATTGCTTTTATTTTCCATGTATGTTTGATGGTTTCTTAAGCCATACACCATTCAAACCACCATGATTTATTTTATTGCATTTAAGATTTGTTAAATAATTCAACTAATTACTCTAATTCCCTATGGAACGATCCTAAGCTTACCGATTTACTAGTTTTCAATACTTAAAACATATTGCGTAAGAATTCCTTTATAAACATCTTTTGATAATTCACAATTTGATAACGACATAAAAAGTGAATCATCAATGCCTTAACCATCAATCACAACATTATGTGTTGCGGTTAGATAAAATATGGCATAGTGCAACATCGTTTTAATTTATTAAAACTACTAATATTTAATCAAACAAAAAGAATTAATATATAATTTTTTAGTTAATAAAAATTTAATATAATATTTTATAACAAAATGGTATATAGTTTGTGGATAAATAAAATTAATATATAAAGTTTATAAACAATTTGAAATTTATTTTCATACTAATAAAATATTTAAATCAAAAGAGAGTTGACTAAAAGAACTTAAACAGAAATCTAATAAGTAAAAATATTTTAATATTAATGTATATTTTTACTATAACATGAAGCATATTTTTTTAGAATAGTTGAAAGTGAAGCTAGAAATTTGTTATTAAAGGTCTCAACTCTCAATACATTAAAACGAAAAATTTAGGAGGGGTCATAAATGAGGTGCCAAATCCTCGAGCCTATCTGATTTCGGGTTCGGACTGGATTTATAATTTCAGAACAAATGTTAAGCCTAGCTCTTAAGAGACTGGGCCGGATTGCACTCGGACCCAATCGGATTTGGGCCCTATACAAAATTAATTTTAATCTTAAAATTGTGAATACAGTGAGAATCTAACCATAATTGAATGAAACAGTTCACTTGCCGCTAAACCATACAACATTCGATGATGTTTATTTAAACATTTAATTATAACTATACTATATTCGAAAATAAAAAATTTAAATAATATATATGAAGATGAGAATTGCATCACTGTTGTTGTTGGAATACTGTTGGAATACGTATTCAGCATTCTCAAATCTCACACTTTTTTGTCTTTTTATAAAAATATTTATTATTATTATTTTTATAAAGTGATGTGAATGTTAATCTTTTATTTTATCTTTTATCTAATTTTTTTTATTTTTTTATTAACAGAATCTCTTATTAGCTTTTTTATTTATTTTATCTTTTGTTTTAAAAAAATTGTTTTTAATTAAAATCATTCTGAAGACCAATTTGATGTGATTGGCGTGCTATATCAGCATTTGTCTTTTAAAAAAAAATTCACAAAATTATTAAAAGTTATTGTGCAGCTACGGGATTTTCGGATTCGGAGGCTTGACCTGCACAGTAATTCCCAAAACCCAATCCTATTTTGAGCTTGTACTTATTAAGCTCAGACCATTTACAATAAAAGGCCAGATTGGACCAGATCTGGACCATGTCGGATTAGACCAGACCCGGACTGTGCCAGATTTATCCAACCCTTTTAACACCTCTAATCATAATATAAAGTTTACAAAACTGATAAGTTAATATATAAATTATTATAAACCAAAGTATAAAGTTAACAAAATTCATTTTGAATATAAAGGAGAATTTATTTATTTATTTTTTTCAAAAAAATAGTTACAATAAACAACATAATTATTTTATTTTAACAAACAACATGATTGTTCAGTTGGTGAAGATGAGATTATTTGTTTCTCTGTGTTTTTCTTTTCACACACGGCACGCACATCTATTGCAGTCTTGCCTCTTTTTGTTTTCCACACACATAGCAGATATGGCACTCACTTTTTCATTGCGTTGTCGACCATATATGCATAAACTGTATGAGCAATTTTTCCTTTTGCTAACTGCTCATGCAGTTCTTTTCGTTTACGATTTTGAAACAAAAAAGGAGTGCATATGCCAATAGTCAAGTATTAGAATTATGGTTGATTTGAAAAAATTATATATATATATATATTAAAATTAGGGCTCATGCAGTTCTTTTTTGTTTTCAGTTTTTTTTTTTTTTTAAAAAGAGTGCATATGCCAATAGTCAAGTGTTATTGGTGAAATTTGGAGAGATGACAAGTCAGCATAATCACTAGAGAATACGGTTGTCAGATGCGTCACGTCACCAGATCGAAGTCAAAACCAAGAAGATGACCAACCCTAATTAACCAGTAGATGATTTTTACACCTGGTTAGGATTGTCCAAACGATCGGGCTAAGATAACGTGATCGAGGTAACCAAATCGATCGGGTTAAGATAGTCTGATCAGGACAACAAGGTTGGTCAGGAATAAATAGTCGATCGGGGGGACAATGTCTAGTCGAGTTAAACAAATGGCTAGTAAAGCGACATGTGGATGATTTCGTATTTAATGCATCCACGACTCAAATACGCAAAGAAAGATTGTTATGCAAATAAGGCACCTAGAAGAACACTCTAGTAAGAAACACAACATTTCTTATAAGAAACATAATTTAAATCCAACAAGGACTCGTTTAAATACACAAGATGCAGAACAGGAAAGAAGATCAAGACAACTCCTAAAAGTTAGAGTCCGATTAAACCTCATCATCTGTCATCACTTGTACAGTAAGAATTAGGGTTTCTATATATGTATAAATAAACCCTCAAAACATCATAATAAGGTTGCAAGGACAATAGCTGCAGATATACGAGAGAGATTGAGTGTGTAATTCAAAAAGATTCATAGTGCACTTGTTCTCGCCGTCTCCAGTAACTATGGTTTTTTCTCTTTTTGGGTTTTCCACATAAAATCGCGTATTTGCGTGCCTCCTTTTTTGTTTACTTTGCAATTTACATCTTGATACATATTTGCTTGTGTGACGCGTAGTAGATTTTACTTAATCTAAAAATCACCATCAATAATTGGTGCTAGAATGAGGGGGCTGTCGTTTCAGAATTAGGATTAAAACTAACCCCATAGACTTGTGAGAGACGGGCATATCTAAAAGTAGGGATGAGAGTCAATCCCCACGCAATACTGACACCCATCGCGGCATTAGCTTCACTGATCCCATAGATGCCAACGATGATAGCGGGGGTGTGATAATTTCCACAGACACATCTATTAGCATCACCCCAGACGCATTCCAGCAAATCCAGAAGTCCCTGCGCAAAGTGATTGACGACGCAGCTAGACAGTGGATCAATATAACCGCAACTACCAACATGACCTCTCCCTACCGGTTAACAACCCCAAAGGTAGCCTAGGACTCAAAACTGCACTCTGAGATTGTGAGTGCAACCCCGGGAGCACTATGTAAAGCTGGTTTAGATAAGGCAGATCATCACGGAAAAAGAGGATACCACTAGAGAAAGGATTATCACTAAGATGACCGGAGTCCTAAGGGAGATGATCGCCAGTGGAATCGGGATCATGCCAGGCAAGATGATCGAGAGGAAAGAGATCATGACAGGCACAATCTTCGAGAGGATATGAGGAAGTACAACAGAGATGCCCCAGATTACACCCGTGAGGATAAACATGACAGGTATAAAGGAAGGTCCAAATCAACCTCAACCGATGAAGATGCCCCACCTAGAAGATGCCGAGCGAATGGTCCCCCGATTAGATACAACTAACATAACACTCAGATTACTGGGCGGATATCAAGGGATCCCTACGAGATTACAATTAGTCAAAAATTTGATGAATGTTGGGAACCGGAGGGCAAAAGAGAAGTCTTGCTGCGAAAGATAGAGGCGTTGGAATGCAAGAAAGGCTGGGGGAATCTACTAATTGGCAACTCTAATATCCCGTTTTTCGATTCCATCCTAAGGGCTCAAATTTTAGAGAAATTCAAGATGCCACATATGGAGCAATTCAAGGCCAACACCGATCCCCGGAAGCACGTGAACATGTACTAGAGTGCAATGGCACAACATGACTACGACAATGCACTCATGTGCAGGATGTTCCGCCAAACTTTGGGAGATTAGGGGTCTAGATGGTTTGAGAATTATGGTTGATTTGAAAAAAAAAAAAATTATATATATATAATAAAATTAGGGTTTAATTAGGTTTTATAGTTAACTTTCTCTTTTTTTCTTAAAGAGTTTAATATAGTTGACAATACGATGGATGTAATTAATGAATGTATATATTATTTTATTTACTTTTAATTAGATCCAATTTATCTTTTTGATCAATTTGTATTGAGATATTTTTGTAATTAAATTTTTTAATATAATATAGTTGTACAAATCTATTTATGAATAGCAATATGGATACCCTAAGTAAATATATAAATTTTTATATAGAAAGTTTAAAGTAGCAATATGAATGCTAGAGAAGAGAGAACATTTTAAAACTAAAATTGAAATAACATTTTAGCAAACGTGACTAGCTTGCATTGAAACCTTATTTGTATTTAGCAACTTTTTACATTTTTATTTTTTATTTTTCTTATGATTGAGGACTTGTAACTTTGTTGTGCTTTGATCACAATTTACTTTTTCTTGTTGTTTCTTATTAATTATTTTCTTAGATTTTATTCTATTATCAATTATGAGTATTTAAATTATATTTTGTGTATTTATTCAAAATTGGATAATTTCTTTTATTAAAATAACTATTTTCTTATAATCATAAAAACAATATTAACAATACAAAAATTGTGTATATGCATATATAAATAAACATAGAAATTCCCCGACCCCAACTTTCTTTATATTGTTAGGATTGGAGGGGAAATAATTTCATCGGTCAAGGTTTCGAAACCCTCCATAAACCCGTCTCATCGACATCTTTATTGACAACCGACAAGTCTAGAGATTTTAAATAAAAAATACTCATAAAAAGAAATAAATTTAGTAGTGATTATTGTATACATTGTATTATAATATATAATGTTAATTTTCATACCTTTCAACACAAGCTGGAATAGCTCAGTTGGTTAGAGCGTGTGGCTGTTAACCACAAGGTCGGAGGTTCAACCCCTCCTTCTAGCGTTAATGATTTTTGCAATTACAAAACAAGCACTTCTTCAATCCCACACCAATTATTTTTTCCGCAACACTTGAAATTGGCGGAGGAGGGCTAAGGCAATATTTTCTTTGTCGAAGCTCCGGCTTCCTCGCATTTGCATCTGGGGAAATTCAGGAACAAGAAAATTATTCAAGCAATTGATAATAATTCTACAATTGAGAACCTGTATGATAACATAATCAACAAACATAAATACACCTTCTAATATAACCTGCATAATTCTCTAAGAAGTTAATTAGTTTGTTTTGCGAAATAATCTATAAGAAAAGTAAGATTCTGGTTCAGTATATGATTTTGGATATTATAAACACAGATGAATATTTTTGTTTGAGTATTTAAAAGAACAGAAAAATTAGCTACACTTGTTGCAGAAATGAGTATATTAGCTTCCAGCTTTTGAGCACCGGTCACCGTAACCAAGTCAAGTATCATGCGTATTGATGATTGCATTTTATATCATATTTATAATTCTCAATTTAGATTTGTTAGCTCTTGAATTTAATAATTTTAAATTAAAAGTAGTTATTTTTCGTGATGCAAGTATGGACGAAGCCATAAACTTTTTTCTGTATGGCATGGGCTGTTATAAAATAATGTTTTGGTCAGACTATTTAAAATTAAACAACATTTTTCATTTTATTGGTGAATTTTGACAGTATGAGAGAATTTTCATTAATTAAAATAAAATGTACACCTAATTGAAAAAATTGACAAATTAATAGTAAATCTTTCAAAAACAACACTAATTCAACTATTTTCCTTAAAATACAAAATTGAAAGATAAAAATTAAAGAAATTATGAATTTGTAGCACTTGGAGAAAAGAAACAGATCCATTAAATGTTTATTGTCATGATCTTCTCATCTCATTATTTAAATATTTTTAAAGACTAAATGAGACCTTAAGAACTTTTAAATTTGTAATCCTAAGTTCCTAACAAAGATGGATATGTATTTCAAAAGAAAAACAAAAAAGATGGATATGTGTTTTAATGGGTTTTTAAAGAGTTATAATAGGCCTAGTACTTATTAAATTATTTTGGGTCATTAGTTTTACAGAAATGGTACACATTTCACCTATAATCTCATCATTTTCATCCTAACACACGTGGTAGTTGAGATGTCACTTGGTGAGTAGACAAACATTAATTGGTGAGTGAATACATGGGTAAGAGAGATAAGTATTAATTAATACATGGGTAAGAGAGATAAGTATTAATTAATGTGTGTCCACTCACCAAGTGACACCTCAGCTGCTACGTGTGTTGGGATGGAAATGGTGGGATTGTAGGTGGGATGTTTAGTATTATTGTTAATTTTATTATTTTTTACAAAAACCTCGGCTTGGCTATCTAGGCCCAAATCAGCCCTCAGCCCTTGGATGCTAGTAAAATATTTTAGAAATAATATAGGAATAATATATAGAAACAATGTATGGATGCTCGTAGAAAATCATGACTCTAGCTCAAAATAGTCATTCCATTGTACTGTTCATCTGGAATAATCATTTTGAATCGAATTTCTCATTTAATAGTGTTTGACAAAATGGGTGGTCACTAGGGTATTTTTCAAGCAAATCATGGATGAAGAAAATTTTGCAAATTTCAGCTCCAAAAGCTTTAAAAAGCTCTAAGTTTTGCTTATCTTTATTTTTATTTTATTTTTTGGGACCTTATTTCCTTTGCTTACAAAAGCGTCGACCCACCCGAGCCACCCCTTGATCAATTTCTTTTTTTCTTTTTCTTTTTCTTTTTTCTCAATTGCCACAAAAAAATTCTTACCACAACCATATTTTAATAATTTGTTTTTGTTACTAAATTAACCTTGTATACAATCTCATTTAAAACTATATAACTGCTTCCTAGTCAATCCCTTTGTCCAAAACAATTGAAGAGTTCAAGATCTCATGACAATCTTGACTACTGGTAAAGAATCGGGGTGCGGCAAGTCTGATTAGTTATGCATTGAAGCTTTTCTACACTCATAAATTGTACATCAAAACTATTATAAAACCTAATAATTTTCACATGAATCAATAAATAAACAAACAAAAAATTGATTTGATGGATTATGAATGAATAAAAATACGTTTCTTTTAATTTTTTTTATTAAAAAAATCATTTTTTAAGAATGTTTGCTTTGTACGTATATAATATGGTGAAAGTTTGATACTTTATTTGATTAAAAAAAACATTTGATTTTAATTTTAAATTTATTTCAAAAGTTGTTTTTATTGTGGTCCATATGACAATACTTTTTAGGGGCATTTCATCGAACACACTTTATTTTTTTACTATTTAAGCAATTCCCGTTAGGTTTAAAAAAACCTATATATATAATGAGGTCCCCCATCCCCATTTCCCCCAAAACATTATAAATACAATTATATATATATATTAATTTTTTTATTATTTGAAAACCTAACTATATAAACCTCATTTACACTTATGGATTATTGAAATACTTTATTTTGTAATGGATTTTCTTTAATATTTGTAACGCACTAATGAATTTTATTTTGTATTTGTAAAAGAATGTTTGTGTTTTAATTTGTAGTTTTTTTAGTCAAATGGGGAAATGGGGAAATGGGGAGGTACCTACCTCCCCACAAAATTCCCTATTCCCATTTTCGGGGGGGGCCTATATCCATCCCCATTTCAGTCAAAAATCCGCGGTCATAGACAACATCTTTTGGTAGCAACACAAAGCACAAATCCGAATTGGTCCAGAATTGTCTAGAAACTTCCCAAATAAAATCCTAATGATTCTAGAGACCAAGGGATGTTAGGGAAACCTCTTAAACTTAATTAATTAGGAGACAATCATCAAAAGAGGAAAACCAAGTTAGGAAAGAAATCTTATTCCTAGATACATTCTACTCTCCTACTCGGTGGATTTCCTAGACCAAGAAGAATTGGAGTTCACAAGGCCGAGAAGTCATCAATAAATACCTTTCATTAGAGATTGAAGATTGAAGATTGAAGACTCCATCAACATTCTCTTTCTTCTACCTTTCTTTAATTTAGATGTTTTTATTTTTAGTTTTGTGTAGCTAATTTTCTGTTAGTTAGGGTTAACTTGAAGCCTAAACATGATTTGAATTCCATAGACAAGTTTAGTGTTTAAATGAAATAATCTTTTCTCAATATGATGATTTCAATTTCTCCATAAGAATTATTTTTCTATTATCTTTGTTTGTTTTGCTGGCCATCTTAGGAGCATGATTTTAGGATATATGTTGTAGGATATAGTTTGAATGCCATATGAACATATTCTTGCATGCAACAATTAATTGAATTACGACCCAATTAAAGGAAATTGATTCATGAATTACCTAGAAAAATGGCATGTTTTAGGGTTCATGTGATATTTATATTCTCTTTGTTATTAATGGATTCTTATTATTAAATCTAGTAAATGTCCATGCTATGTTATAATATGGAATACACATATTTATATAGATGCTATACAACTTATATACTAACTATGAGAGAATCAATACAACTTTAGTGGGATGCCAACACCTTTTTTGTGAATATATTCATTATGTTTGATATCTTTTAAATTCATTATTGTCTATAGATTGGATGATTGTTTAGTGGTAGATAGAAGGTCCTAGCTAGTGTTTTTCTATATATTTTTCCTCATTAATTTTCTACTGCGTTTTATTTAAATGTTAGAGTCTTTGTTTTTAAATTTTTTAGTTAGATTAGAGTCCTAGAGTGTTTTAGATATAAACTCAATATTTTTAGTAAGTAATTAATTCGTTGTGAGAACAATCATTAATTAACCGATGTGCTATCGTTTACAATCTATGCACTTGCAATGTCTATATTATTTTTGTTGTCTAAATTGACACCAACAACAGGGATAAAGCAAATGGGCTATCAAATTGAGATGACAAAATGAAATTGTCATTGTTTCAAAATCAAAATTTGTTCAAAAAAGGAGATGGTAGCCTTAGAAAATAATAAAATGCTTTGGTTGTAAAAACAGGAAGATGGCGACGAGATGAGATTGGTTCAGTAGAATACCCCTCATGCCTATACTATGATGTTGTGGATTTGAGTCCCTGTATCTCGGGTATGATATCTCATGATCATGATCTCCCAAAGATCTCGTAGAACTCAACTACATTTGACAGACCTCACTTAGCAGCCTATAAATACTAGACCCCTCATTCATAAAAGGGGCTAGCTTTTCTCCTACCAAACTCACTCTAAAGCTCTGCTCTTCTTTACTCTCAATTACACTAAGTCTCACATAGCAACTTGAGTGCTCAACTCGACCCAACAGAAAGAGTTTCCTAGCTTAATAATCACTCTATTATCTTTTTATCTAAGCTTAGCTCGGCTACTTGAGCATTCAACTCGACCCGCTAGCCAAAGGCTCCATGCTCCTTTAGGGTGTGTTTGGCGCACCGGATTGGACTGGGATTGGACTATTTTAGTCCCAATCTAGTGTTTGGTGTTGTTTTGGATATGGTATTATTAATCCCACAAACAAATTTAATCCCATGATTGTGGGACTAAATAAACCCACCCCCTACCCCAACTTTATTTGTCCTGGGACTATTTTTACCTTGCCCCACTTGTTCAATTCATCCCACGCCAACCCATTTCATTTTCATCTCTAGTTTCTCTTAGCTGTTTTTCTGGGTTTGATTTGGACTACCATCATCATCATCATCATCATCAGACCTTTAATAACAAAACCTTTTTTTTTTTTTTTTTCTTTTGATTCTTGCTTTTCCTCTCATTGAAAAGCTTCCAAATTTGCTTTGCAACCGACGGTGAGGTAAATCGAATAAGTGGTATTTGGTAAAACAACTACTCGTGGAGGAGCAGATCTGTTGCTTCGTGTTCTCCGTCGAAGCCGCCGGGTTCCACTCGGTCTGATCCAGGCCTTCCACAGCTTGCCATAATAAGAAGATTAAGATCTGAGTTTCCAGATCTTTAAAAATGAAGTTTTTTTTTTTTTTTTTCTTTGATTGATGTTAATAATGATTATAATAAAATAAAATAATAATAAATGAGTTTCTAGATCTTCTTGATTTTTTTTTTCTGAGTTTCCAGATCTGCATGGTGGAGAACTTTATTATTTCATTGTTTTTCATTGATTTTTTCCTCCTATAAGAAAGAAGAAGATGGAGATTTGGGTTCCCAAATCTCTTGAAGAAATATATTTATTTTTCTTTAATTTTTCATTGATTTTCTTAATTGATGATGATGATTGAGAAAGAAGAATATGAATATATGAGTTTCCAGATCTTGAGTTTATGAAGAACATGAATATGGGTTTCCAGATCTTGAGTTTCCATATATATGAATATATGAAGAATATATGAATATATGAGTTTCCAGATTTTCTTAATTCTTTCCTTTAAAAACTGATGTTGTTAATAATGATCAAAGAACTTTATTATTTCATTTTCTTTGATTTTTGATTTTTTTTCTCTTCAAAAGGAAGAAGACAAAGATCTTGGTTCCCATTTCCCAGATCTATTGAAAAAAAATAAAACATTTTAAAATATTATCAAATTAAAAATATTATTGTATTTAGTCCACTCCCATGTTTCACCAAACAAAATACAGTATTAATTCAGTCCAGTTCCCATGTTTCCCCAAACACAGTATAGTATTCATTTAGTCCAATCCAGTCCAATCCAATCCTAGTCCCATCTTAATCCAATCCAATCCTATGAAATAGTCCAATCCAATCCTGCTCACCAAATGGACCCTTAGTACATTCGACACGATGCTCATACACTACGGTCTGATTTACACTGCTTTACTAGTCATTATAATTTACTTTGATTCCTCATTTCAATATCTGACTTGAGCATTATAGAGTCCCCCACATGGATGATGGACCACCCCATCATGTGGCTCAACGATTGCTCTCTTTTCTTTCTCTATTTCCAGATTGTCAGAGCCTCCCATATTACAAATTTAATTGTAGATTCGAGCAACTACAGATATCATCAAATGCCTTCCAACAAAATGTTGACAACCTAGCTACATGATTCAAACACTATATATATATATATATATATCAATAACGAAAACACAAGTAATATAAATAATTGCAAGGTTTTGATATAATATTAAAATACACAATTTCTCAATCAAACATTTCATCAAAAAGGTTGTATGCAAAAAGTAAGTGGTTTCACAGTTTACATTCAATAGGATAATATCAACAAAACGAGACGATATTACACATCAACAATGTTTTATTAGAGAATAAGTAGATTAATAATATAAAAAATATATATATATTACAAAATTAATTAAAAAAAAATGTCATACCTCTTATCCAAAACGTGGAACAAGCACATTGGCTTGGAGATTAATTCAAAACAAACTCAACGACGTCCATTAAAAAGTACACATGATAAGGTGTGGGTGAGCTTATAGTATTATTACGTAACCTCCTATCATAATAAACGTCATAACAATCGTCATAAAGTTATGACGGTTTTTAAAAACTGTTGTGACGTTAAGACGCTCTTTAAAAACCATCATAATGTTACAACAGTTTTTTAAAACCATCAAGACGTTATGATGTTTTTTATTTATAAAAAAAACAGCATTATTTTATGTCATAATTCTTCTTTTTTCTTGAAGTGAGTGGGTCATGGAGTACATCCCTCATTGGAGGGGGAGATTGGAAGAGGCTTGGATGCCCAATAGGGTCTAGAGAAATGAGCGGTTATTTGATGGTCCAAATTATTTAATGGCAGTTTGGTAATTTGGGGTTTTTATTAACCCTAAATAGTTGGTATAAAAGCAAAGATATATTGTTTTTGGTGGTTAGTGTGGCCAAGTAAAAAGAAATCAAAGAGTGTGGCCAAGAGAGGAAGAAGAGAAGGAAAGAGAGAAAAGAAAAAGACTTAAGTGTGCCTTTTGAAGAGTTAATTGCAGTGTGATTGTTCTTATTTTCTTTTCTTATTCCTCTATTGGCTACACTCTTTGATTTCTTTTTCATTGATCGCACTCTCAACCAAAATTAATATGTCGTTGCTTTTATACCAATTATTTAGGGTTATTAAAAACCCCAAATTACCAAATTGCCTTTGAATAATTTGAATTACCAAATAACCTCTCATATGGTAAGACCCTATTAGGCCTCCAGGCCCAACACCAACTTCTTAGAATACATATCATGATGTAGTTATAATTGTGGTTGTCCCACACCTAAGAAATTATTGATCACTTAGTACCAAAACCAATAATAGACCAACCAACAGAAACAAAACGAAACCAACTTCTTTGATCGGTAGCTTTGTTCAGATTTTTACAATAATTATTAACCCAACAGGCAATAGCTGCAGACCAACTTTGCTTTAATTTAAATGAAATTTTTTGATATCTATAACCTGTCATTTGATTCCAATTTGTCTTAATAATGGCAAACAGATCAAACTCTGGCAATGACTACAATACACGATCCATACTATTTGTAATGTAAAGTAAATCCTTGACAAATGAAATTTTGCAAAGAATATTACCATATACAAATGTAAAGAATGTTTCATCATCCGTACACTCGTTCAGAACAACTTTATGTTTACAATTAAGAATGAATTTTTAAAAATTCATAAATACATATATAGGAGAAGTATAGGAATGATGTGGTATATCCGTCTTATTTAAGTTTTTCACGATTTAATATACGAACAAATCATTTCAATAAGCCTAATATAAACTTGGAACATAATTAAAAGTTAAGAAAATCATGTGGAAAATAAGATCGATATAGAGATTCTAATCACACAATACAAGCCTTTTAAAACAAATGGCCATCAAAATGATGAGAGAAAAATATCTCTATATAGAAAATTGTTACAACTACACACCCAATATTCTCTCTCAAACCTCAAACCTTAATTACAATTGAGTCCTACAGAGCATTAAATCCAAAGCTCTCTTTAGGTGTCCCCTAGGTGTCCCCCAAGATATTCTCGAAGTGTCCTTTCTCGGATGTTTCCAAGTGTCTCTTAGTGTTTTTTAAGATATGTATATATTACAGATTGAGTATACTTGGAGCCAAAGTAACATACATTGAGCCAAACTAAAATGCTTGTAACCAAGTAATATACCTGGGGTCAAAGTAACTTTCTTGGAGCCAAAGTAATCCTAAGACTTTTTAAACGAGTGGTATCATAATGTTGGTTGTTTCAAGTCTGTACGGTGGAATTATTCACAGGTACAACATAGTCTGTTCACAAAAACAAGTACTATTGACATGTATAGGGACTATACTTGTAAGTGTTTGGTCAGTAGTTTCCCAGTTGCCTACTATCAATTTAGCAAAGCAGATGTCAAAGAGTTAGTTTCAAACTCATTTGAAATTTGATGTAAAGAGGAAATTTGGCTTGTGGCAAGTATAGATCATAGATATTTTGATCCAATCTAGGTTAGACATGGGGTTAAAAGGAAAATCAACGTATGGAGGTTCTGTAGACGTTGGTAAGGTATGGAGCAAATCCAGTAAAGAGCTCTGCAAGTTTTGTTAGCGCGCAATATGCTTTCACGAGAGATGGTGATGGAATGAACGTACACACCCTCATGGCATGTCGTTAGACCACCAAGTTGCCATGGAAGAGAACGTGTGGGTTCACAAGTCTGCATATGGGCATTTTTTTTTTCTCGAAATATCACAGTAATTCAAGAATTGGGGAGTGGGACATTTTTTGTTGTTGAAATATTAAAGTAATTCAGGAATTGGGGAGTGGGACAAAGTCAAACCTACAACCCCATGGTGTAGGTATCAAGGGCGTACGTAGATAAAGACTAGACCGGTCTAGAATTTTCAAAAAAAATATTATATATATATATATTATATGTATTGACTTATATACAGTACTAGAACCCCTATAAATTAATCTCATATAAATTAATAACCTCCTTATATTAATAAAAAATCTCAGTCCCTACTTAGACCAGTGTAAAAAATTAATAAACCTCTCAATCGTATTAATTAATAATTTCTTTTTGACACCTAGTATAAAATTTCGGTCCATACTATCGCATAAATTAATAATTTCATTAAAATTATAAAATATATTACATAATATCCAAGAACTAGAAAAGTGTTTCAAGATGCTAGTTTGCACAAGACCACCATGTTTGATATTTTTGAGTTCATCTTTCATCTTTTGAATTGTCCTCAAAAAGTTATTATGATCACCTTCTTGTTGTAACCAAAAGGTTTCAACTAAATTTAGCATTTCAACAGGAAATTTCCTTAACAAAATTTTCCTAAACAAGGAATCCTGAAAAAAAAAAAAAAAAAAAAAAAAAAAAAAAAAAAAAAAAACTTTCCACAAAGAATAAAACCAACTAAACAATGAATCCCAAAAAAGAACCTTTCCTAATCAAGAAAACCGACTTCCACGTATTTTTAAGATAAAATAACACTTTATAAGGTAAAACCCTTCAAATTGATAACCCCTTTAAATTAATACTCAAGGGTGGGTCCCAAGAATATTAATTTAGAGGGTTTTACTGTATATTATTTGTTGTAATCTGGTGGATTTCCATAGCCTAATTAAGTGTCTAATACTTCTACACATGTTCCATAGTCTGATCAACTCTCAACTTGATCCTATTGATCCTATCCACTTGATAGCTCCACTTGCACAATCGCACACACCCGCCTATCCACTTGCACACAAAACTCTCTCTCTCTCTCTCTTTCACACACACACACACACATACACACACACACGCACACACACACATTATATTGTGTTCTCTTTTATAAAAGTAAGGGGAAGCTCTCTCTCAATATATCATATTATAATTCTCTCTCGTTTCTTTTTGTCTCTCTCACTTTATTTTTGTTATTTGTTATTCTTTGATTCACAACAATATTAGTCACAACAATATTAATGTCTGTTTGGAAGAGCTTCTCTACTATAAAAAAAAACTTTTAATTAAAAAAAAAGTTTTTTTTTTTTTTTTTTTTTTTTTTGTATCGTTTGGTTATCACTCAGTAGAGTTTTTGGATGATTAAAAAAATTATTTTATGTCTACTTGGAGAAGCTCAAATTTTAGGCTTTTCCAAATAGATCTTTTTGAGCTTTTTTAATAACACTAAGAGTGTGTTTGGTACAAGGGTGTAGGTAGATAAAGACTACAGCCTGGTCTAGATTTTTCAAAAAAAAATATTATATATATATATGTATTTACTTATATACAGTAGAGCCCCTGTAAATTAATCTCATATAAATTAATAACCTCCTTATATTAATAAAAAAATCCCGGTCCCAACTCAGACCAGTGTAAAAAATTAATAAACCTCTATATCGTATTAATTAATAATTTCTTTTTGAAACCTAGTGTAAAATTTCTATCCCGACTGTCGCATAAATTAATAATTTCATTAAAATTATAAAATATATTACATAATATTTAAGAATTAGAAAAGTGTTTCAAGATGCTAGTTTGCACAAGGCCACCATGTTTGATATTTTTGACTTCATCTTTCATCTTTTAAATTGTCCTCAAAAAGTTATTATGATCACCTTCTTGTTGTAATCGAAAGGTTTCAACTAAATTTAGCATTTCAACAGGAAATTTCCTTAACAAAATTTTTCTAAACAAGGAATCTTGAAAAAAAAAAAAAAAAAAAAACTTTCCATAAAGAATAAAACCAACTAAATAATGAATCCTGAAAAAGAACCTTTCCTAAACAAGAAAACCAACTTCCACATATTTTTAAGATAAAATAACACTTTATAAGGTAAAACCCTTCAAATTGATAACCTTTCTAAATTAATACTCAAGGGTGGGTCCCAAGAATATTAATTTAGAGGGGTTCTACTGTATATTATTTGTTGTAATCCGGTGGATTTCCATAGCCTAAGTGTCTAATACTTCTACACATGTTCCATGGTCTGATCAACTCTCAACTTGATCCTATTGATCCTATCCACTTGATAGCTCCACTTGCACAATTGCACACACCCGCCTATCCACTTGCACACAAAACTCTCTCTCTCTCTCTCTCTCTCACACACACACACAAACACACACACACACACACACACACACTATATTGTGTTCTCTTTTGTAAAAGTAAGGGGAAGCTCTCTCTCAATATATCATATTATAATTCTCTCTGTCTCTTTTTGTCTCTCTCACTTTATTTTTGTTTTTTGTTATTTGTTATTCTTTGATTCACAACAATATTAATGCCTGCTTGGAAGAGTTTCTCTATTGTTAAAAAAACTTTTAATTAAAAAAAAAAAAGCTTTTAATTAAAAAAAAAAAAAAGCTTTTTAATTATTTATTTATTTATTTATTTATTTTTATCACTCAGTAGAGTTTTTGGATGATTAAAAGAGCTATTTTACGTCTACTTGGAGAAGCTCTTTTTGAGCATTTTTAATAACACTAAGAGTGTGTTTGGTATGACTTTTCAAGTAGAGCTTCTAGAGTAGATTTTTTTTGTTAGAAGCTCTAATAAGTAGAGTTTCTAACAAAAAAAGTTTTTGATTATGTAAATTATAAAAAAAATGTTGACAATATATTTTTAGAAATGGCTTTTGATTAAGTGAATTACAAAAAAAAGGTGTTGACAATGTATTTATAATGAACAACAGTGACGGTTTACCTGTCAAACGACTTATGTCGACGGTGAGTCTTTGCAACGACTAGGCGGAGCCATTGACACTGCTTAGCTCGATTTTCCTAGCCAAATCAATTGATTTTTCCGGCCAAATCGGTCGATTTTCTTCCAGTTGCCTAATATGGCCGATTTGGCCGAACCGAGACGATCGGCATCCGCCTAGCATATAGACGACGCTTAGACGGCCAATTTTTCTGTTTTTTTGAACATTGGTTTTTAGTCTAGCTCCCCCAAGTTAGAAATCATGGCTACGCCACTGGCCAAGGCTTTGTTTTGTGCTGTTTTTGGTGTGCTGACAGAGTTTCGATCTAAATTTCTACATATTTTGGTTCAAGTTTTAAAACATAGCATTACTGAATTTTCTATGGTTTCATTAAACAAATATTATATTCAGCAAATTAAATAATACAAAGTGATATTGCTCTTTGTAAACTATTTGTCACAGTTGGACGCTCCAATATTGCCCCAATTTCTCTACACAAAAAAAAAAAAAAAAAAAAAGGTATTCTAGCTATTAAGAGATATTGCTTACCTCGAAAAGAAAATGAAGAGAAGTGATGTCTTTAGTCTCTAAGGGGGGTGTATTCGATTAGGATTCTTGAGGACATTTAAAAACATTTTTTAAGTGACAGATTTTTATGGATTTTTACGGACTTTTATAAATCCACATGGACTTTCATTGATTTGTTTAGACATCTATATCAGACTTTTATGGATTTGTTTAGACATTTATAAAAGACTTTTATGGATTTGTCTAGACATCCATGAACTTTCATGGATTTGTTATCTCTGACTTTTATTATAGATGGAGAATTATACCACTATATGACTCAATAACACAATCTATACACTGCTGGAGCGATGTTATCATTTTCTTTCTTTCTTTCTTCCTTCTCCTAAGCTCGTTGGTATAAGGAGTTTTTTGAGGCAAATAAAGATGATGGTTATTTTGAAAAAACATATTAAGGTTATATCCAAAAAATAAATAAATAAAACACATTAAAATGTGCTCCAAATTCCCATGTATTAGTACTGATATATTCTTTTCAAATGTTTTTTTTTTTTTTTTTTTTTTGAAAAGTTTCAAGCATTTTATAAGTAAAATTGTTAACCCATTTAACAATAAATAAATTCCTATATATGTTCTTGTGCAGGGATATCTGTCTCCCAAGTACATCATCTAATATTGCTATATGACCAATTAAATACTGATGTTAAAAAACGTAGCCACTGATGGTTGTGAGAAATTTACAATTCTAGATGATACACCGTCAAATAGCAAAGAATGAAAACGGGAGAGAAGATGTATATTTACAACAGGAAAAAGAGAAGGCGGTATGACAGCTTTCCTAATAATTTTTCTCTTCCCATTGTAGAGTATGTGTAAAGCCGGAATATACATTTGAGAGAGAGAGAGAGAGAGAGAGAGAGAGAGAGAGAGAGAGAGAGAGAGAGCAAAGTCCACCAAAATCTTTTGAGAGAAGGCTGGACATGTTATGACATTTGATATTTATATCTCTCACTATCAAGTCCACCAAAATCCATCAAAATCCATGACCTAAGAAAATCCCTTAAAATCTAGTCCTAATTGAATACACCTTGATTCTTGTAGACATTTTTAAAGTCTCAATTTAATAAACCTGGATTTGAAAGGATTCTTTAAAAGTCCATAGAAATCTGAATTGAATACCACTGGATTAATATAGACTCTTTTAAAGTCTTTAAATGTCTGAATTGAATACACCAGGATTTATAATGTCTTTAAATGTCTTTAAGAATCCTAATTGAATACACCCCCCTAAGTTGGAAAATTAGGACTAAATTAAATGAGTTTCATTGTTATTGTTTAAATAATTTTAGCTAAAAGTACATTGTATGTCGCCGCTTCTTTGCTTCTTCAATAAGGATGTGATAACCCTACTTGTTTGAAATGCAAGATGAAGAAATTGAGACACAGACACAATTGAGAAGAAATATGGATTTTTGTTTCAGTATGCACGCGGCGTGAAGTTAATGAACCAGGCTTACTGAAGACTAGTCTATCAAAGAGACTAAGACCTATGAAAGCCCAATAGGTCAAGTCAATTATTAGAATATATATATATATAATTAAGTGATCCCTTACTTTAATTTCGATAAGAACTTTGATGAAATCACATCAATTTTTAATAAAATTTGAGAATTTTTTAAGCAGTAAAACTATTTTTTTATTTTCCTATATTTCTCCCATTTTTCCAATGCCGTTATATTTAACAAAATCAGGATAAATAGTTATAGTACTTGAAAAATTCTCAAATTTTATTCATAGGTATATTTTATTAAACTTATCACCCAAGAAAAAAAAATCAAAATTCATAAAAATTGATGTGATTTCATCAAAGTCTTTACCAATATTTAGGACTCTTAGGTTGCTTTTATTTTTATTTTATTTTTTTGTCCCAAGAATAAACAATGCTGAATTTTACAAAATCTTGTAGAGTAATAGAAAAATAAAACTAAATGATATATTTGTTTTTTCCTTAATAGATAAGATTTGTAAGGATAGTTGATGCAGTAGAAATTCGACGCGACAAAAGTCGATAAACATGGGGATAACATTTTCGAATCTGTTGATTCATGCACGAATACCGGAAGCGAAATCTTCTATTAATCTATTGATCTGTGCACTGATACCATGATAATAGGCTTCAAAACTCGTTGACCCTCACAAAGGTACCGAAATTTAGATAAAAAAAGATACTCTATCTCAAAATTTTATTAATCATCAAACCCAAAATCTATGTTAGGGTACATGGCCTTTAAATAGAAAAACTAAAAATCTAGAAGAAACCTATAAGAATTAGGAAGGCAATAAACTAGAATCCTAAAACATCACTGATGAAAATTGAAATTATTAGAATCCTAAAACATCACAAACCTATCTAATAAGGAAATTAGATTTGAATTAATAAAATCTAATCATAAAATAATTAACTACATAATTAAAGGAAACATAATAATATTTAATAATTACAACAATGTTTTTAAATTAAAGAATCTTCAAGAAAATATTGAATGTTATCTCCTACATCTTTCTCTCCAGGGTGGAGAAAATTCGTCTTTGAATTTTGACAGTTTTAATTTCATGAACATGTAGTGCCACAAGATTGTCGACAATGAACCATATATTTCCCGATTTTCGTCATGACGTCCATCCAATCACCCCAATAGATGGAAGCAAATTCATGAATCATCAAATTCTGCAACAAAAGATTAACTGTGGTATTTTTATGGTAAGGAACATGTTAATGAATTTCTAACAAAGAAAAAAGTATTATTTTGAGAAAGCTATGAATTGAGAATTGAAATTCTGTTCACTCTTTTCTCCTTAATGAGTAAGATACTCATTTAGAGGTATTTATACAAGGAGGAATATATGACAATGGTAAGAGATTACAAGAGATTACCCCAACGGTATAAAAAATGAAAATAGGAAGAAAATCAAAATTCAAAATAGCTCTCCTATAATTATGGAGCTTGTAATCTGGTAGGTTTGAATCCCTTTGATATGGCTAAACATATTGCCATATTATTTTCCAGTGATTTTCCAATTCTGCTGTCCAGCTCTTTGTTGCCATATGTAGTGGGATTTTTTGACCATTTGAAATCTAAGGCAATCTTTGAATGATCCACCACCTCCCCCCCCCCCCCCCCCCCCCCCCCCCCCCGCCCCCCCCCTTAAGCTAGTGAGTGGAAGAGGATGAACTCCTAGCTTATTTTGAAAATCCTTGAATGAATGCTTGGATAGAGGCTTGGTGAGGACATCAGCAATTTGTAATTGCGATGGAACAAATTTGGTAATGATAACACCATCAGCAGCCTTTTCACGAACGAAATGGTAATCGATTTCAATATGCTTTGTGCGAGCATGGAATACAGGATTTATTGTCATATGCAAAGCACTAAGGTTGTCACTAAAGAGTTGAGGCGTTGTTGAGAGTGGCAAGCCAATATCATGAAGAAGAAAGGTTATCCATGTTAATTTTAAAGCAGTGCCAGCGAGAGCTCGATATTCAGCCTCAGCACTTGAGCGAGCAACAGTGGGTTGTTTTTTTTAGGACCAAGAGACACAATTTGAGCCAATAAAAATGCAATATCCTATGGTGCTTCGGTGGGTAAGAGGACAACCAGCCTAATCTGCATCACAAAAACCATTTAAAGTAAATGAACTTTGAGAGAGAATACGAATGCCATAGTTAAATGTGCCTTTGAGATAACAAAGGATGCATTTGACTACTCGAAGATTTGCGAGTGTTGGTTGATGAAAGTGTTGGTAAACTTTGTTGACAACATATGTGATATCGGGACGTGTAAAGGTAAGGTACTGGAGAGCTCCCACAATGCTTCTGTATTCGGTTTCATCAACAAATGTGTGGTCATCAGGGTGATTAGGAGGTTTGATGGCAGTAGGAGTGGAGAGAATAAACCACCAGTGAAGTATTTAACTTCAATGCCCAAGAAGTAATGAAGATAACCAAGTTTTTTAAGAGAAAATTCTTTTCCAAGTGTGTGAATGAAGTGTTGAATAAGATTGGAATTATTTCCTGTAATAAGAACATCATCAACATAAACAAGTAAAAGAATTAAGTTGTTGTTTTTCTTGTAAATAAACAAGGAACAATCTGCATTGCTGCAAAATAAACCAATGATTAGTAAACATTGAGATAATCTATCGAACCAAGCACGAGGTGCTTGTTTTACACCATAAAGTGACTTATGTAATAAACAAACATAACGAGGATGAGAGGAATCAACAAAACCTGGAGGTTGTTCCATGTATACCGTTTCCTCAAGAAAGCCATGCAAGAATGCATTTTTAACATCTAGTTGCTTGATGAACCAATTTGAGATAACGACAATGGAAAGTATAATGCGAATTGTTGTAAGCTTGATGACAGGACTAAAGGTTTCTTTATAGTCGAGTCTGGGAACTTGTGTGAAGCCTTTGGCAACAAGACGAGCCTTATAACGGTCTGTGGAGCCATCTTCATTGTATTTTATTCGGTACACCCACTTAGAGCCGATGATGTTGGTGTTGGAAGGGCGTGGAACAAGACTCCATGTTTTGTTAATGTGAAGAGCTGCAATTTCTTCTTTCATGGTTGTTGTCCACTTAGGTGATTTAAAGGCTGTTTTGAGAGTCTTTGGCTCTTGAGTGGCAATTAAGGCTAGATCATGAGAACTTGTTGATGATTTCAATGAGTAAACGTAATCCTTTAAGTAGCTAGGTGGACGACGAGTACGGGTTGGTCAGATTGTTTGAGAGGTGATCTCATGATCAGGATGTGGTAATTTTATTAACACATCATATGGTAGGCTTTGAGGAGGCAACTCTTCCTGGCTGTTGTTTTCATGAGTGTTGACATCATTATGCTCAACTTGAATGATTTGTGTATTGATCTCATCATGAGGTGGTAATTTTATGATCACATCATTTGGTAGGCTTTGAGGTTCATCATGGGTGTTGACATCATTATGCTCATCTTGAATGATGGGTGTATTAGAGCCAAATTTTGAGTTTGCAGCTTTTGTGCAACAATCAAATGTAGGAACTTTGGCATTGACTTCATTGCTTGCTGTATTACTTTTGGCAGTGTCTTTTGAGAGATCATTTTGAGAATCATTATCTCTTGACTTGGTAAGCCATTCATCTTGGTCTGGAAAAGTGGGTACTGCAAGTTGTGAAGTGTCATCACTTAAGGAATTGTTAGAGTAAGGAAAAATATTTTCATCGAATACAACATGTCTAGAAATATATATTCTGTTTGTTGAAGGGTCTAAACATCTGTATCCTTTGTGGATAAGACTGTAACCAAGGAAAACACATGGTAATGTTTTTTTTGAAAATTTATTTTGACCATGATGTCTCAAGTAAGGAAAACATTTAGAACCAAAATTTTTTAAGCCATTGTAATCAGGATTTTTTTTGAAAATTTTGAAGAATGGAGTCTCCATATTTAAAGCAGAAGTCGGAAGTCGATTTATTAAAAACACAGTTGTTTGAAAAGCATCTACCCAAAATCTAAGAGGTAAATTTGCATGGAAAATCATGGTGAGACCTGTTTCGACAATGTGTCGATGTTTTCTTTCAGCAATTCCATTTTGCTTTGGTGTACCTGGGCAAGAGAGTTGTTGAGCTATACCACATTGAGCAAGATGGTTAGTGAAAAAAATAGAAGTAAATTCTGCACCTCCATCACTTTGAAAATTTTTTATTTTTCTTTCAAATTGATTTTCTACAAGTTTTTGAAATTTTAAAAAGCACTCAAAAAAATCTGATTTGTGCTTAAGAGGAAATAACCAAATGTATCTAGTACAATCATCAATGAAAATGATATAGTATTTGAAATGTTGCATAGAAGGGATGGGAGCTAGTCCCCATAAATCACAGTGTATTTTTTCCAAAGGAAATTGACATAATTTATCAGAATCATAAAAAGGAAGTTTGCATCTTTTGCCAAGTTGACAACTTGTACAAATGGAATTTTTATTCAACCAACAAGAAATATTTAAAACTTTCTTTTTACTAAGAACTTGTAAGAGACGTGAATGGGGATGCCCCATTCGTTGATGCCACAAGCTTGAAGAACCTGATGGAGTTTTAACGGCTGCGAAGGCTTGCAGTTGTGCTTCTTCAATGGCATATAATTGACCTTTTCTATGTCCTTTCGCTAGAGTCTTTCGGTTTTGATCCTTTATCACAAATCCATTAGCATCAAACTCAAAAATACAAGCATTATCATGAGTAAGTTGACTAACAGATGATAAATTCTTCTTTAATTGAGGAACAACCAAGACATCTTTTAGTTTTAAATTACCATGAGGGGTTTTTTAAAGTGCATCTCTAGTGTGTGAAATTGGTAGTTTATTGTCATTGCCTACATATATAATATCTTGTCCATTGTAGGAATGTGCTGAAGTTAACTTACCAACATCATTTGACATGTGTGTTGTAGCTCCGGAATCACCATAAAAGTTTGGATCATTAATCCCCTCGTCAATAGAAAAGGCAGCAAGTGCTTCTTATGTTTCTTGTTCATCATAAGCATAGTCATACCTATAATAACACTTAGTTGCCAAATGATTAGTTCTTCCACAGATTTGGCATGGGACATTACCTAAGTTTTCTTTTTTGTTGTTTTGTCTAGTATCATTTGAGTTCTTGAAATTGTTATTTGGATTGTTTCCTTGTGTTCCTGGGGCACTTCAAAATTGAATCGGATTGTTCAATCGACCTGCCGGGTTGAAACCACGCCCTCTTAAGTTAAAGCGTCCCCCTCTGCTATTTCTTCCTCTCCCTCTTTGTCCATAGACAACTTGTGAATGATTAGCAATTCGTTTTTCTTCATCTTGCTGTGCACTTAAAATTTGTTCATGATTTTGCAAAGAGAGAACGAACTGACTCTGTGAGGGATATGGAGGCTTTGTGAGCATCGCTATGCGAAAATCTTGGTATTTAGTTCCAAGACCATGAGCAAGTTGAAACACCTTTTCCGTTTCTGGAACTGGTTTGTTGATGGCGGCCAGGTTGTCGCATATGGACTTAAACTTCCGCATATACTCTTCAATGGATAGTGATCCTTTCTTCAAGTTGGCCAGAGATTCCTTCAATAAAGCTTCTATTTCAACAGTGTTAGGAAGCAATTGCTCTTCTAAACTATCCCAAATTTGCTTTGCTGTTTCACCTCCAATTATCATGCTAAGAGTATCTTCAGTCATGATGCCTAAAAGCCATGAAACAAGCAAGCCATCATTATTTAACCATATATTATAATGAGGATTCGTACCTTTCTTTCTATCTTCTCCGATGATTTCCTCCGCTGGTTTTCCTTCTGTGAGATGATAGCCTATTCCAAGACTTTTAATCAAGGGTACGACTTGAGATCTCCAAAGAATAAAATTAGAGGAATTGAGTTTTATGGAGACAAGGCTGGAACATTGATGAAACGTTTGAATGGAGAGCTTTGGCTCTGATGCCATAATGAATTTCTTACAAAGAAAGAAGTATTATTTTGAGAAAGCTATGAATTGAGAATGAAATTCTAATCACTCTTTTCTCCTTAATGAGTAAGATACTCATTTAGAGGTATTTATACAAGGAGGAATATATGACAATGGTAAGAGATTACAAGAGATTACCCCAATGGTATAAAAAATGAAAATATGAAGAAAATCAAAATTCAAAATAGCTCTCCTATAATTAAGGAGCTTGTAATCTGGTAGGTTTGAATCCCTTTGATATGGCCAAACATATTGCCATATTATTTTCCAGTGATTTTCCAATTCTGCTGTCCAGCTCTTTGTTGCCATATGTAGTGGGATTTTTTGACCATTTGAAATTTAAGGCAATCTTTGAATTATTATGCATGTTTTCACATGTGACTTGTAAAAACAATCCACAAAATACGAATTGCCCTCATATTGTACTTTCACAAACACATCTTTATCAAATATCGGCGGTTTATCAAAATCGACAAAAACTGCTTCCGATACGTATGTATCATCAAAAAACACAAAATGATAGGAGGCTAATTGTGTTTGGTGGTTCATGAGAATTTTATTTTATTTTATTTTATTTTATTTTTTTGTATAGGAAAATATGGAAGGTGAATATCTAATGGGGAAGTAGTTGGGTGTGGTCCGTGGATGTTGAGCCCAGCACAGATGTAGACTCGGTGGCTTTGATACCAACTGATGCAACAGAAATTCGACACGACAAAAGTCGATAAACAGAGAGATACCAATTTCAAATCCATTGATTCACGCACGAATACCAAAAGCAAAACCTTCTATTAATCTGTTGATCCACCCATGGATACTAGAATAATAAGCTTCAAAAATCGTCGACCCTCATAAAGGTACCAAAATTTGGATAAAAAGACATACTCACTCTAAAATATTTATTAATCATCAAAAACCAAAATCTATATTAGGGTACATGGCCTTTAAATAGGAAAACTAAAAACATAAAAGAAACCTACAATAATTAGGAAAGCAATAAACCAGAATCATAAAACATCACAGATGGAAATTGAAATTATTAGAATCCTAAAACATCACAAACCTATCTAATAAGGAACTTAGATTTGAATTAATAAAATCTGATCATAAAATAATTAACTACCTAATTAAAAGAAACATAATAATATTTAATAATTACAAGAATGTTTTTAAAATAAAGAATCTCCAAGAAAATATTGAATGTTATCTCCTACATCATTCTCTCCAGGGTGGAGAAAATTCGTCCTCGAATTTTGACAGTTTTATTTTCATGAACATGTAGTGCCAACAAGATTGTCGACAATGAACCATATATTTCCCGATTTTCGTCATGACGTCCATCCAATCACCCCAATATATGGAAGCAAATTCATGAATCATCAAATTCTGCAACAAAAGATAAACTGTGGTATTTTTATGGTGAGGAACATGTGACTTGTGAAAACAATCCACAAAATATGAATTGCCCTCATATTGTACTTTCTCAAACACATCTTCATCGAATATCGACGGTTTATCAAAATCGACAAAAACTGCTTTCGATACATATGTATCATCGAAAAACACAAAATGATAGGAGGCTAATTGTGTTTGGTGGTTCATGGGAATTTTATTTTATTTTATTTTATTGTATAGGAAAATATGGAAGGTGAATATCTAATGGAGAAGTAGTTGGGTGTGGTCCGTGGATGTTGAGCCTAGCACAGATGTAAACTCGGTGGCTCTGATACCAACTGATGCAACGGAAATTCGACACGACAAAAGTCGATAAACAGAGAGATACCAATTTCAAATCAGTTGATTCACGCACGAATACCAAAAGAAAAACCTTCTATTAATCTGTTGATCCACCCACAGATACTAGATTAATAAGCTTCAAAAATCGTCGATCCTCGTAAAGGTACCGAAATTTGGATAAAAAGACATACTCATTCTAAAATATTTATTAATCACCAAAAACCAAAATCTGTGTTAGGGTACATGGCCTTTAAATAGGAAAACTAAAAAACATAAAAGAAACCTATAATAATTGGGAAAGCAATAAACCAGAATCATAAAACATCACAGATGGAAATTGAAATTATTAGAATCCTAAAACATCACAAACCTATCTAATAAGGAACTTAGATTTGAATTAATAAAATCTAATCATAAAATAATTAACTACCTAATTAAAGGAAACATAATAATATTTAACAATTACAAGAATGTTTTTAAAATAAAGAATCTCCAAGAAAATATTGAATGTTATCTCCTACATCATTCTCTCCAGGGTGGAGAAAATTCGTCCTCGAATTTTGACAGTTTTAATTTCATGAATATGTAGTGCCAACAAGATTGTTGACAATGAACCATATATTTCCCGATTTTCGTCATGACGTCCATCCAATCACCCCAATAGATGGAAGCAAATTCATGCATGAATCATCAAATTCTGCAACAAAAGATAAAATGTGGTATTTTTATGGTGAGGAACATATGACTTGTGAAAACAATCCACAAAATATGAATTGCCCTCATATTGTACTTTCTCAAACACATCTTCGTCAAATATCGGTGGTTTATTAAAATCGACAAAAACTGCTTCCGATACAAATGTATCATTGAAAAACACAAAATGATAGAAGGCTAATTGTGTTTGGTGGTTCATGGGAATTTTATTTTATTTTATTTTATTGTATAGGAAAATATGGAAGGTGAATATCTAATGGGGAAGTAGTTGGGTGTGGTCCGTGGATGTTGAGCCTAGCATAGATGTAGACTCGGTGGCTCTGATATCAACTGATGCAACGGAAATTCGACACGACAAAAGTCGATAAACAGAGGGATACCAATTTCAAATCCGTTGATTCGTGCATGAATACCAAAAGCAAAACCTTCTATTAATCTGTTGATCCACCCACGGATACTAGAATAATAAGCTTCAAAAATCATCGACCCTCGTAAAGGTACCGAAATTTGGATAAAAGACATACTCACTCTAAAATATTTATTAATCATCAAAAACCAAAATCTGTGTTAGGGTAATGGTCTTTAAATGGGAAAACTAAAAAACATAAAAGAAACCTAAAATAATTAGGAAAGCAATAAACCAAAATCATAAAACATCACATATGGAAATTGAAATTATTAGAATCCTAAAACATCACAAACCTATCTAATAAGGAACTTAGATTTGAATTAATAAAATCAAATCATAAAATAGTTAACTACCTAATTAAAGAAGAGGGAAAACCAAAACTAACCACTTGAAACATTAAACTTTTGTTAGTAGCCACTTTTGAAAATTTAATTGTTAATAACCACTTTTTTTAAAAAAATTTCAGTGTATATCCATAAATTACCAGAGTACCCTTGAAAATATATATATATATATATATATTTTTTTTAAATCTCGAAGCAAACTTGAAATCATGGGTAAATTGAAATGTCAAAACCTGAAATCGTGCCTAAATTGAAATGTCAAAACTTGAAATCATGCCTAAATTGGAATGTTCAAACTTGAAATCTGGACTAAATTGAAATTTTCCTTTTCTTCTTCTTCCTCAAATTAGGTTTTATTTATTTATTTATTATTATTTTTTTTGTTTCTCTTTTCCTGCAGATCACCTCCCAGCGAAGGGGGATCGATTTCGTCGCCGGTTAAGCAGCAGCGGATGGCGAGGAGGCAGCGCACGAACGTGGCCCATCGCCAGTCGCCCACGCCTGGTCGTCGCACGATGCGATGACGAACCAACAGCGAGCGAAGCCACCATCGCCGAATGTGGCCTCTACCACGAAGCCTAGAAGGTCACCGGCACTCGGCAACCCTCAAAGCACGTCGGCAAAAGAGATCAGGGAAAGAGAGAGAGAGACATCGGGGAGAGAGAAACCATAAGAGAGAGAAAGAAAAAAGAGAAAAGAGAGAGAGTGTGTTTGGGGACCCTTTTTATATGAGGGCTTTCCAGTAATTTCTCAAAAAAGTGGTTATTAACAATTAAAATTTCGTTTGTGGTTAAAAACGAATTTTCCATAATGTATGTGGTCATTTTTAGCAATTTCCACTTAAAAGAAACATAATAATATTTATTAATTATAAGAATATTTTTAAAATAAAAAATCTTCAAGAAAATCTTCAATGTTATCTCCTGCATCAATAGTTTAGATTGTACAAAACTGAAATATGTAATACCATACTTTTCATGTTTAGTGGAGAAAAAAATATATTTATAATTCACTGATTATAGGAGCTATTTAAATGATTTTTATCATTTACAAAATCAAATAAAACAACCTAATTATAGTTCCATGTCAATGGAAAAATCAAAAGAGTCCTTAGTCTGCAGACTCATACGCGTTAAAGTAGAGAAATATTGTTCATGTGCAATGACTTGATTGAAACGCAAGATAAAGAAATTGACACGCAGTTGAGAAGTTAATTTGTTCACATTTCACACGGAGAAAATTGAGATACTTTTAAGTCTAATTGGAAAAAAAATAAAAAATAAAGTTCTAGCAAAGGCTTCTGATAACTTTATTCAACTACGTGCATTATGAATAACTCGTTTGATGGGTTGGGTAATTACTTGTATAAAAAGGGACAAAAGCAACAAAATTGTTCAATTACAAGAAGAAGAAATGGGGATTCATGAGATTCAAATTTTGATGGTGGTTAGCATGGTGCTATGCCTCACTTCAGCGGTAAATGCTGCTCAAGGAAATGCTGTTTTCTATACCTCTACAGATAGTAAGTACATTTCATTCATTTGTGGTTTTCTTTTCACAAGATTCAAAAATAACTGGACATCTATATATAATAAGTTTTATATGTACTAGTTTGTCAAGTAGAAACAATATTCATGTGTCGCAACATATTTAAAAGTCTGGTAAGAATTCATGTTAAACCTAGTTGTAAGCGGATTTGAATGCATTTTGGTGTTTCAAATTTCCAATACTGAAGAGAAAAACATTTATACTTGGAACAGCCACAGCATGTTCTCAGGAGCATAATAAGGGGACAATGATAGCTGGTGTGAGCGACGAGTTATGGGGCAATGGAGCTGCATGTGGGAGGAGATACCGAGTACAATGCATAGGAGGCGCCAACGAAGCTCCACACCCTTGCCGTTCTGGCGCCTCTGTTGAGGTTACAGTTGTGGATTATTGTAGACAACCCTGCAATGGAGTTCTTAATCTTTATCGAGATGCTTTTGCTCAGATTGCTGATCTTGACGCTGGCAAAGTTAGAGTCGAATATAATCAGTAAGCCCAAACGATTCATTTGCTATATTATTCAATACTTTTATAATTAACCTAAAAACTTTAGTCGTAACATCATCGGCTATATATATAATTCTCTCTCTCTCTTTTTTTTTTTTTTTTTCTTCTGCTCTTTGTTTTTAATGATTTATTTTCAAATCTAACAGATGGCTAGTTTTTTTTTTTTTTGTACGTATTCCTACATATTCTGCGACTCATTATTATTTTGGTCTTTGTTTGCTTGCAGGATTTGAAGGTTTTATATATACACGGATAAAAAGAGTTCTTGTAAGCAAAAACAAAGATAAGGCTTAAATAAAGCAGAAAAATCCTCACAAGTTGTATTTGTTACTGATAATTCTATGTTGGTTATGTTACTATATATGTAACAACTTGAGAGAGTTGAAATAAAATATTACTACAAATAAAATTTATATATTTCGAGCAATATCATCCTAGTGTAATCTTCATTGTTCTTCAATCCATCAAAATATTTATCATACCCATTATATATATATATATCTGGTTACAAAGTTTTCAGCCTCTAATGTTATAAAACATTTCGAATATTGCAATCAATACTACAAGAAAATTGACCTACAGTTATAAAAAATATTTGTTACTATAACCCTGTTTGGCACACCGGATTGGACTATGATTAGACAATTTTAGTTTCAATCTGGTGTTTGGTGTTGTTTTGTATATGGTATTATTAATCCTAAAAGCAAATTTAGTCTCATGATTATGGGATAAAATAAACCCAACACCCACCTTAACTTTATTTATTCTGAGACTAATTTTATACCTGA